>JAQGAS010000063.1:0-121208 GCA_034686365.1 Pachymerium ferrugineum | reverse complement strand
TTCGGTGTTAAAACTATTCGGTAAATGTACGCATCTCAAATACCGCAACGTGAAAGCACAAAAAGCCATCATTTGACTATTCATAAAACTCCATAGGTCATTTTTAAGCGTAAAAATGACGTTACGTTTTTTTGAATTTAAACGTACTTTTTAGGCATGTGTAAGCTGTTAAACGGAAACAAATCTGCAGTAATAACAATTTGAATTAGATTAAGGAGGAAGCCCTAAACTAGCCTTAGGAATTAAGCAGTGCTAATTTTTTATGACACAACTATAAGAAGAAATTGTAAATTAATAACTTCTTGTCTAAAAAAAAGGGAGCAGCCATTACGAGACACTTTGTAACTTAACATACTACTCAGATTATCTCTTATCTCATTTAAAACCAATTCGAACCATACCAAAATAAAACAAACCCTGATCTTCTTCAAAATCGGTAACTTAAATGCCTCTAAGGACACACTACGAACCTACTTTCGTCTTTAAAAGGTTCCGAGGTTTTCTTCCACCAGATATCAAAATTAAGTGTTCTACATTTCACTGCAATCATTAACAACCATCCTAATCAGGACAATTAATTCATCAAGGACCTATTTCTACCGTTTCCCATTTACAATAATATTAAGATTTTATATCATATACGTTCATTTATCCTTTCTTCATTCCCCTAATTAAACAAAGGAGTTACATAGACTATATGTAACTCCTTGATTAAACCCGACCTACGTGTAGTTTGTTTTTTAGTTGTTGCAGACTTCGGTTATCCTGTTGTCGCAAAGATTTATCGCTCCCTCTTCGGGTTGGACCGGTCATTATTTGCGTCCCAGCGAGCAGATTACTAACGAAAATTCTATTCGCCTGTTTCATACGTCACACGTTGGAAATAGAGACCATTGACGCCATCTTGAACGGAATTAAAATGTTCACTTTCTACGGTTGCGCAGTGGTACCCTTTTAACGATTAAATACTTAAACGAAAACTTTCTTAAAGCGACTAATGTAATGAAAAACTGTTGTAATTGATAAATCCGAAACAATTACAATGGTTAAACACTTTAAACGTACTTATATATTGGGCCAAAATCTTTAGTGATTTAGTGAAAAAACTTAGAAGAGGCTAATAAAATTGAAAACCAAATTAATCCGGATATTCGAAATCAAAGAAAATTGAGTGGTTGGTTAAAATGTACCCACTTACATTTCTCCATGGTTGTTTGACATTATAAAAACATGCAACACTTAAAATATAAGGGGTGGGAAAAAAAAAAAAAAAAGCTTACTTGAACTTGGCCGTTCAAGTTCAACCCATTAAATGGTTCCACCTTCACCTCCTTGCCATCATTCTTCTTATCGCTAAAATATACAGGGGAAGGGCCGTATTACAACCACTCGATTCCGTTAGTCCACCTAACAGTTTGTACGGTGAGAAATAAATAGCAATCTTTGCCTAGTTCCATCATTGCCTTTATCTCTTGGATGTTGCCTGTGCACAGGCACATTCAAAGGCCACATTTCTTAACTTATTAACACGAAAGATCAACCACTATTAATAGGACGAGGTAAATTACCGCCGTCACGATGCCAAAGATGAAGCCATTTGCATTTGTTGTTGATCACTCACGGTGGTAGCGAGATAGAAAGTTTTCGTCGTTGCTAAAAAGAAATCATACTTAGCAATTGTGAACATACATTAATTTACTCCCTAAGTCTGCTAACAATATTAATGTTGCTACTGTTACTTAATCTTATTGATGTAATGTGGGCACGTGAAAGGGAAAACGGTCCTCGATGTTGGTTCAGGTTCATTAATTCGTGGCGGCTTATCTGCAAGTAAAATTGTAAATGCAATTTACTTGGGTGAACGTTTGGTATCAAACCGTAATATTCTTCAAAAATAACTTGCAGAACAACAAAATGATCCTGACTACACACCCCAACTTCACCATGTAGCTTAGCTCGAAAGGTCACGTGTAAAACTTTGATACAAATTTCTCTTGATATCGAAAATTCATCCATTTTTAATTAGTGATATCAGATATTTGGAAGATTGAGTTCGCAAATATGTAGGAGAGGTTTTATAAATTAATAGCATATCCAAAAATCCTTTGCATCCTCGAGATCCCTGCCAATTCGACATTGTCGTTTCTAGTCTGTGTTTAGATTGCGTTCCAGATTATCGTGATTTTATTTGCTAGGAATGAAAAATTTGGCTAATTTGATAAAACCTGGAAGGCAATTGGCTCTTTTGGCTACTGTGAAATGTACTAAAAATTAGGAAACAAAAGTTTCACCAACAGTTTACATTTGCTGGAATAAATATTAATTTTTGATTTCAGAAAAGGGCTCCAGAGGAGTTACGAAACAAATAACTGTACATATGAGCAATTAAGTTACTATATAAACGTTAATTACTTTCGAATTTTAATCGTTAAGGACATTAATGTTTATATTAGTATTAGATAAAGATTATACGCCATTTGGCCGACCGATAAGTAACTTATCTTAATAACAAGCTATAATTCAATTCCGTTATTCAGATCCCATATCATATTTTTACACACTTCTTTTGTGTTAAAAAATCCGATGCATTTTACGAATTATTAAAACTGACAAAATTAAATATTTAGTATGGCGTTTTAGAAATTCATATTATAAATTAATAAATGAAAACATGAATTTTGGTACCTGCTTTTAAACAGTGATTTAAACAAAATGATCAAGTACTGGAAAATAAAAAAAAAAATAATTATATTTTGCACATATGAAAACACTAGCTTTACTCACCGATTTTTTTTCAAAAATAAAAATCAACAAATTATTCAAATTCACATCAAACCTCATAGTGAATTTTCTAAACACCGAAAAGAAAATAAATTAAATGTCTCTTTCGTCACTAACTCCCGTTATATTTACCGAGTATTGGTTCGAATTAATAACTATTAAATATTTTTAAAATAAAAAATTTACGGACAAAATTTACATATCCCTGGCTATAAATATGCTTCCCAGACTGTTTGCAACCAGTTCAGGATTTCTCTTACGCGGGTTCGTAGGATTTTACACACAGTTAAAAATCCTCTAGCAAAATTATGGGTAATCCTAAGTTTACATTTTTGAGAAAATTCTTCATAACCTCATAATTTTTGACAAAGTTTTATTTATATTTAATAATTCTACAAACTTAATTATTCCCGGTAGATAATACTGTAAACGGAGAGACACCATCCTCAACTTCCGACCAAGAATTAATAGAATTTGAAAGTTCCAGTATGTCGTCTTCCAGTGAGCTTCCAGCCAGTCCCGTAGCGAATAGTTCGGAATCGCAATCGCCGTCCACTGAGTCTGAAGCCACCGCTTCGGCAACTGTACCACCGAAGATTGTTGGTTGTGAGTAAATTTTAAATACGAATTATCATATTTTTAAGACTATTTTTTAAATAGGTATTCTAAAAACTACCGGAGAACCGTCGTCTGCGACATCAGAACCAAGAGAATTCGCAGAGAAACTTTCTACTGAAGATGTTCCTATTACGAGACCTGAATCTAATATAGTAGCTGATGTTGGAACTAGCGAGAAACTCGGAGAAAACCCTATAGAAACTGAAAACCTTGGTAATTTAGGATGGCTTAAATTTAAAAATCTTAGAAATCCGGAGTAATTCATTTTTAAAATTTCAGAAGAGATTCCATCCACAAGCGAAGTTCCAAGTAATTTCAAATTTAAAACAACCTTTTTTCAGTGTAAACTTTCCTAATATTTTTTAGCTGCTCAACCGATAACAAATGAAACAAAAAAGCCAGAAGAGACTTCACTTCCAACTGTTGAAGTTATCTCTACTAGTGGTGTTCAAGAGTTACCAGCTCCTGAGGCCACACCGACAGGCGTCGAGCAGAGCGTTCATATCGCAGCTGCAGCAACTCAACCTGACTGTGGTAAAAAAAAAAAAAAAAACTTTTTATCTAAAGTTTGTGAAATATACTCCTAATTTTTAGAATCGACCGAGAGAGTATTATTTAGGATTTCTTCTGCTACCGAATCCGAAGCAGAATCCGTCCCTGGTAAGTTTTAATACGCAAATTTTTAAATTAAATACTCATGTTTAATTCCTTGTTAGAAGGCGCAACTGCTCAACCTGTAAATCCTCCTGAACAAAAAACTGACACTAAAACGAGTAAAGGAAAGGGTAAGCCGTTTTACTGTTGCCCGATATAAAAGTGTAACGTTACGTCTACGTTTAAAGCCAAATCAAAAACCGGGGGAACGACAGGGCAGAAAAAGAAATGTGTAATCGGTTAACTGTAAAGCTTATTACGTAGTTATATTGTAAACTAATATTTCACTGTTGTACATTAATCCCTTATTTTGGAATTAAAAAATTGTGTTTATAATAAAATTATAAATTAGATTCTGAGTAAAATCAAAAAACCAAAATAAACTAACTATAAATCTAAGAACTTAAATTACAGTACAGCAAACTAAAACGACAGCCTACGGAAACAAAAAAGCAAAAATTATTACCTTGATTCCTTTTTTTTAAAAAATAAAACGGAGGTCGTCTTCACGCTGTTCTTTGTCGAACGACTCTTCATATTCAACCTGTTAAATGTACAATTTATTACACAGCAAAATTCCTATAAAATTTTTTAAGTTTACCCCGTACCGAGTGGGAAAAAAAATCAAATAGGATCGTGATTCTGCTACTCCTCTTCTTTCATTTTATACATCAGACTGTAACATTAAAGATGCAACTGCGCAATCCTTTCTGAGGAACTGAATAGTTGTATGCTAAATTTATCATCAACAAGCTGTCTTTTAACCATATAACTTTTTTATATTTTTTTTTTTTTTTTTTTACTCCGAAACAAAAAAAAATTAACGAATAGCCTAATTTATTTTGGTGCATGGAAATCATACAGAATCTTTCAATTTCTGAAATTAAACCCATATCTTAAATTCCTAAGTTTCTGCTTCTGGGTTTTCAGCGGGTGGATTTGGATTAGCTCCCCCACTAGTTTGCTTAGTTTTCTAAGTACACAGAAAATAGTGAAACTGGTGCCAGAATCATTTTATACTATGAATTACCTGGCCTTTACTGGCACCTTCTTCGTCGTCTTCCTCTTCAGACTCAAATGTGTTGTCAGGAATATCGTACAAGCGAATAACAGGCTATAAAAAATTAAATACAATAAAAATATTCTAATTCTTTAATAAAACCATTACCTTATTGGGATCCTTCATAATCAAATATTTTCCTTCTGGCAACTTCATGCACATGTCAATTAAACAACGTAAGATACCCCAGGTATTTTCCGTGCTTAAATTAATCTGATTAGCAAACTCGTGCGGCTTGAACTGCTGAGTCCCTAAAATCACGTGTTTGGAAGTGTCACAAACGTGAACGCGTGATACATATCTGCGAAATTGAAAGGACTACTTTACAAACGAATTCTAAAAGTTATTCAATTTCATAAATACCCGAATTTAATTTGATCGGATCCTGCCAAAATTGCTTGAACGGTCCACTTAGCCAATTTACTTCCGTTCGTTTTTAATTCGTTAGCTAATACAGCTCCACGCTGGGTGTCCAACTTTTGACGCCAGTCAACATTTCCACTGAACTATTTCAAACATTGAAAGATTAGTAAATGATTAATATAAAGAAAATATAATCTTCAGTTACTCTTGAATCCCATTCGTTAAGGGCTTTAATGTTGATGTAATGACGCTCTCCATTTGGTCCGACCATGTAAGCATCATGTTCACATCGTGCTATCAATTCAATCCCGTTATCTAAATCCCATTTCTTATATCTATTACAGAAAAGAAGAGATTGCAAAATTTAAAAATGTCCAAAAAATTTTGTAGTTAAATTACTTGTAAGCCACTGAAGCGATTTCACCTTCCTCATCCTCGAGAGCAAATGGGTTCTGTTCAAAAGTCATTTTGTCTTCCCCCTTTTAAAATAAATGAGAATTAATATTATAAAGGCAACTTCGCTTATATTTTTACCATTCGCAAAACTTGCTGCGAGAAATTATGGTTAATAAAAGTAGCTTCCAAAGCGAGATTTCGGGGAGAATTAATGCTGTTGCCTTCGTCTTGAGGCGGTTCATTTGATGTTTCACTTACAGTAAGTAAATCTAATTAATATAAAAAATAGATTAATATTACTTCATTAAATAGTAAATTTTTTAATACCAAATCCAGAATCATCACGCTTGTCAAAAAATAACTTATTGCCCACACGTTGGACAATTATATCCCATGAATACACAGAGCGTGTACAACACATCAGAGTTGCTAAGATTGCATCTGTAGCAAAAACGTTACCTTCAGTTTTAGCTAACTGTAAGAAATAAACAAATAAATAAGAACCTTTGAATGATAAAAATACTTTTGTCTAAGTACCTGACGAATGATGGGGTCATCTGTTGTAGTCACTTTATGAAAAATTCGATTAATACGTTGTAAACGTTTTTCGTTTTTCGTGGAAACTCTGTCGTACGACTTGTCGTACATCTCAAGACTACCGCAAATTTTACTATAATAGAAAATTGTTAATATATTATTAGAAACGAAAAATATAAGTTGTAATCTTATTTACATTGTTTCTCCTTCTGCAACTCCTGGCAAAGACAATTTAGCCAATCGTGGAAAATCCATCTCCTCTATGACTTGCCATTCTGGACGAACCTGGACGGAAGCCTCGCGGCTTTTAATCGGGACCGGATTTTTTTGATCGAAACGCTGACGAGCGCCAAGCTGTTTCTGCCATTTACGAACTTGCCACTGACGATCCCTAAAAATAAAGATAAAAAATTCTTAATTTCTTAAATCACTCGATCGAACTTAAACATTTTTACCTTTCTCTACTTTTTGCATTTTTAGACAAAACTTGGAGCTGAACTTGTAATTGCTGTTGACGCTGACGTTGTTGATCTCGTCGCAAATTACGTTGATTCAAACGGAATCTACCACGTTGATAAAGTGGTTTCGGTACTTTAGTTGTGTCAACTAATTGGAAAGTACTCTCGTCCTCGTCGTGATAATAAGCATATTGGCTACCAACTCCGAATTGAGAAGCATATTTATCTGTTCAGAGCATTACTAATTAGTTTTTTATATTCTAGTTGTCTTTTATATGCTTATACTTGCGTATCTTCTATCTTGGTAAGTCGAACCGGTCCAGTCAGAAACCTGGAAATTTTGGGTAGAAAGAAATAAGCATATGGCCGTCATTTACGATAAAAAACAATTTTTCTGGCGTCCAAACCTTTCCAAGTCGATCTCCTTTGGAGAATGGTTGATACGGCATGTCTTTGTATTGATCTGGAACCGAGCACGGACCCCAGCCATTTGGATTATCTTGAATTACCGGTGGAACAAAATGGGCCGTCATTTTCCACGCTGTTCTCAAGAATAAAGATGGCGACTAAGCCACGTTTTAATGACAAACGCCACCAGTAGACGGCGCCAGTAAATAGACACTGCATACCAGAAACAAAAATTTTTTTAATTTCACCAAGAATAAATTTAGCACAAGTCAATAACTTTAAAACAATAAAAATGAACAAGAAAAAGAGACAACTAATTATTTGTACTGGCGAAATACAGCTCGACCAAAACCAGCATGTCCTGTGTTTAATTTCCCTGTATCTATTCCTGGTGTGCGTCCTCTCCCTCGTCCGGCTACTCGTGATGTATTGTCTTGTTTTGGATCAGGATATTTTACTGGATTGAGATTCGGATGCATCTTCATTGCATCGCTTCTGAATAAAACTCCTCTTTCAAATCCCTGTGGTTGCACAGGCGCTTCTTTTGGTGGGTTTGGCCATGTTTTGATATCAGGGTTTGATCCCATTACAGTATCACGTGAAATTCCTCTACCATCTCTGGGTCGATCCTGCTCAGTTTCATAATTGCCTGAAGTAGCTCCGTCTTCGTTAATTGTAATTCTGCTTCCAAATTGCGTAGGTAGTCGTTCAATCTCTAGGTCCAAAGAGTTTGGATTCGGGTTCAAATTGCTGTCGTTTAGATCAGAGTTCTGCTCATCCGAAGTCACAGGTTCCCAACTCTCTTCATCCGAATTTAATTCAATTTCTCTCTCCGGTCTAAAGATTGGAGTTACATAGGCTCCCCTTGCCAGTTCTTCAGCTGTTTTTCCACGAATATTTTCTTTGAATAAAATATTCCTTTCCGGGCATTCCGAAATATGTTGTTTGTACTGTGCATAATAAATTATATGTGTAGCATTGTATGGGCACACCTTTAGCTGTTCCGCTAGTTTTCTGTGATTCTTTGCACATCTGACTATGTGGTATTGTAAACGGGCGGCACAAACTTTGTGGTTGGGATCGAACGGACACTTTGCCCACTCATTACGCGACATTTTTCTTCTTTTCTTTCTTTTCTTCGGAACGTCACGTGACGCAATAATCTGTGGGCGCCGCCTAACGAGAAATAATAAACTAGCTTTTTTTAGATCGTAATCTATTATTTAATCTACCACATATGAAAAAATATGAGATAAAAATACAAAGTGAATATTTCTTACTTTTTTTGATAATAATCTCGAACAGGATGACGATGACGATCACTTGCATGGATGTTACATAGACTATCATATCGACTGCTTTACCGGTGTTGTTATTTACGAGCACTTACGGTTTCATATATTCATTGATCATTTAATTATGCCTATTTTAATGACGTTAGTACTAATAAGAGACTCATCGCGAGTCCTACTTGGCTTAAAAAAGCGGGGATTTGGGTCGGGACGGTGGAATGGATTTGGCGGGAAAGTTCAATGTGGGGAATCGATCGAAACTGCGGCAAAAAGGTAAGAATAATAATCCAGGTTTTCATTCAAGGTTTTTTGAATACAACTTTGAAATTCTTTCTTAGAGAGTTAGAAGAAGAATGCTGTCTGAAAGTCAATTCACTTAAACGGGTAGGAATTATCGATTTTGAGTTTGAGGAAGCGCCGGAGATAATGCAAGTTCATATATTTACTACGACGCAATTCCAAGGCGAACCCATCGAAACGGAAGGTAATTCTATTAAATCGCTTTAAAAATTGTCAATTAAGTAGTGTTTATTTTCTAGAAATGAAACCTCAATGGTTCGACGTCAATAAGATTCCATTTGATAAAATGTGGCCTGATGATATTCATTGGTATCCAATGTTTTTAAAAGGAAAATGTTTTAGAGGTTGGATGAAATTTCGAGGAATAGATAATCTTTTAGATTGGAAGTTGATGGAATTGTCCGACGAATCTAGTCTTAAAGTGTAATAAAAGTATAATCATGTAAAATAAACGCAATAATCGTTTTTCTGAGTTGGTATTGACATTTTTATTTCCAAGCACAATTCTATAGGAAATGGAAATTCTCAAACAGAACACCAAATGTTCTATAATACAATAACACCGATATAAACTATTGCCCAAAGATGCGTATTTATGGCACAGATAACATTTGATTCTTCGGTAGAAATTTAACAAAGATGTTAGATGAATTAATTTTACCTCATTTGGTTGATGGCACGAACTACACTGCTAGATTTTTTTTGGGGGGTGACGTAATTACATAGTGTGAGAGCCATCTCTTGATTATTTTTTTTTTAAAATCAAGTTGATCGCAGTGCACAACTTGAGCTAAATGTGCACCGGGTTGGGATTCATTTTTACAAATGAAACAAAGAATATGAAAATGATGAAGAAAACTTACAATAAAGCTTCTAAAAATCACAAGTTTGTAATTTTTTACATTAATTTTCCTTCCGTATATAACAAAAATTCTAAGTTGTCTAATTTATAAACCAAATAAACAAAAAAAGATAATGATTAAAAAAATATTAAACATTCAACACAAAATCAACGTAAGAGCTGCATTTTTCTCTTTAACATTTACCCACATTTTAAAATCTTTAAAAAAAATCATTTGCACCAAAAATATTAAATTATAAGTTAAAGTTCTGAGTTAGGAAACGACGCCATTTGGCAAGACATTTTTCTGTACTCTATTTAACGCCTATTAACATTTATGATCTGGTAAAAGTTCACACAATTTGTGCAGAAACCGTTTACACCGTGGACAGTTGACATCAAATCAGATATGACAATTTTCTAAATTCACGATTGTCTTATTCGTGTGAACTAAGATCAGTAATTAAACTAAACAAAATATAAGGTTGATCACAAACTACGGCAAAAGCGCGTAAAAATCAGCAAGGTAAAGAAGGTGATTGGATAAAATTTCATACAATTCTGAAATTTTTACGATCCAATGATTTCTATATAAAATTTACAAAAGTGATGGCAGTGATCTTAAAAAAAATTAAAGATAAAGAAAAGCGCACGCAATTTTTTGGAGTGGATTTTTTTTCTTTTATAAACTTATTTCAAAAAATAAGTAAAGAAAAAAATTAAATAGTTAACGTAACAGGTTTATGATCATTGATTTCATTGATCTTTTAAAACGTACCTGGGTTATCAACGAGTAATTATTGAGCAGCAATGTCATTGAAAAAAAAACAAAAACAAATGCAATATGGAATGACTAAAAATTGGATGTCAAACTGAAATATTTTTTTCAACTAAATAACTCGATGCACAATTATATGAATCAGTTATTGAAGACTCCCCTTCTTATTCTTTATCTTTTAGTCAGTTCAGTCCATCTTTTTTGTCCATTATCATCACATACTCTACAAATTTCTCATTTCCTCGGTAGCAAAAGAACTACTTCATGTAGTTTTTACATATCTATACACAAACTTCACTGTCCCTGCAGTTCAGTTACTAACATGGCATCTAATTCATCTGTTAGATCAGCCAGCATGTTACCAATGTCGTTAAGAACATCGCCTGTATCTTGCGGTCGTCTTACTGACCTAAAAATAAAAGTTATTCTTAGTTTATGGTGTGTTATTAAGGTCATATCAATTGTAGAGTTTTGAAATGAGTTACTGGCATTTATCAGCATGAAATTTATGACTGAGATAAAGGCGCATCTATAATTAGCTCTTAAACCTGTTGTAATAAAAATCGTATGAGAGATGCAAAAAATAATTTTTAGACTTCAAATGAACGTTTTCTGACTGCACTTCTCAGAAGTAGTATTGAGACTTAAAATATCATGTATCCCAAAATTACTGGAGAACATGAAACCATTCCAAAAAAAATTTTATGTTCAGCTTAGAAACGAATATGGCATTAAAGTAACTCAATAAGATTTTTGCTTATCAAATTCCTTTGACTATATAGAAAAATAAGTTTATAAATGTAAAATCAAAACTTGCAGTGCTTTTAAACGCTTCAGAATTTATGCACAAATTTGCTGTAATTGGTCATGGATTCCATGACATGGAATAATGGCTTCTTTTAATGTAGAGAAAAAAAATTTCTAACTTTTAGCTAACATTTTAATGCATACTGATTCAGTGTACGAATAAACCTAGCAGGTATAAACACTTGGAATTTTGCTAGAGATATTCAATTTATGCAACCAATATCATCAAATTCGAACACAAACTAATGTATGACCATCCTTCACCACTTTACGTCCATCCACCAAAACAATCAGTAAAATATTGTTTGTTTCAATGTGTGGCAATATTAGAAAATATTATGCTACCAGGGCGTAAATTGAACTATGGCGTGTCCAAGCCCTGCTAAGTTAAGTTTAAAATGCAATTGTCCAATTAGTTGAAAATGTAAGACACATTTTGTGTTATTTGGTATACTGGTTCATTAAGTTTTATAAGTTCATCATTTTTCCGGAATTGGTTTCACATGGACCCAGTAAATTTTGGGATATCAGTTTATTGACTTTATCTTAGCTTATTATTTGAATTATAGAACTGTTTTACAATAATTCAAATTTTGATTATACCCATTTCACACTCTTTTACCCAATATCTTATCACTCAACGTACGAATTAGGATCTTCAATTGAATTGCCATTCTTTGCCTGAGATTGCAACATTGCTTGTTCTGTTTTAACATTTTGCCTTGGCGGAATGGGTGGTGGAGGCCCTACAATAAAAACACAAAATTAGTAAATAAAAAACCAATAAGGAAAACTATTTACCTGCCAGCGTAGGTTTTTTACCAGGAACCGGCGAACTTCTTGGACTCCACGCCAGCTCCACAACAGTAATCGAAGTATGTTGCTGCGCCGCTTTCTGTTTAATGGTTCCAACATTCTCATTAGCAAAGGGCA
Organism: Pachymerium ferrugineum; assembly: GCA_034686365.1. NCBI lineage: Eukaryota > Metazoa > Arthropoda > Chilopoda > Geophilomorpha > Geophilidae > Pachymerium > Pachymerium ferrugineum. The sequence continues at coordinate 108,982 of JAQGAS010000063.1, read as the reverse complement.
AACTATTCGAATCAGTACTGGACGATGAATCGAAGCTCGAATTTGAGTCGTTACGTTTTGGATGATGAGGTAGCTCCATATCGGAGTCAATCTGTTGTGGTGACGAGTTCAACCGTGCATTCTCGTCGCCGGTGTCAGGAGTTGAGGAAGCCGTCGAAATATCGTCCAAAGACGCCTTCACCGGTGACGGAGGTGGTGGGAACTCGTCAGCAAAACACGTAGAAACACGATTTTCCTCTTTAGGAGGTGGCGGAGGTAAATCGTCATCGTGTGACGGAATACTAAACTTTGACGCCAAACTTTTGACGCAATTAGCGAACGCTTGCTCACTCTTCGAGTCGATATTCTTATCAACATTTCGATCATTCTTAATCGAATTGGTTCTTTTTGGCGGTGCCGGTGGAGTCTTTTTCGTACGACCCAAAGTGTTTGACGAACCTACCAACTGATGTCTCGGTGATCCGTGTGTTGTGATCACATCAGCGATCGTAGTCGTCGTATTGGTGCACAGATCTCCGCTCGTCATCGGTTTACACTCAGCTTCATGTTCGATGTAAATCAGATCGGAAGCGCTGTCGGTGCTTGCACGACGCGTTTTAGCGATGATCTTAGCCACAGGTCGAGGTTTGACACTAACTTTGGGCCGAGGTAATGTCCCTCCACCTTCAACTTCGTACGCGATCATCGTCTCGTTCGTCGGAGTTAAATCACCGTCATCAAAACTGCCCCTTCGCCACGTCATCATACCGTCGTAGAGTCGTGGCTCTGCCGTTGAATTCATTGTGTAGTGTTGTTTTATAGTGTCACGTTCGGACTCTAGATTCTCCAAGGAACGAGCTCCGGATGGATGACGTACGTGAACTGCGACCATGTCTGGCCTGTAAAGGAGATGCGACGGGGATCCCGTGCCCATCACAGATGCGTAATTGGGGCGATACGTGTGATGGGGGTTCATAACGGGATGCGGGAAAGGATGTTGTTGTGCATGATGATGGTACATTGTGTGGTGATGGTGGTGTAGCGGGGAACCAGGTGCAACACCTTCGTAGCGGTACATTTCGGCGCTTCGTTGCATCACTGGTGATTGTTGGAAAGTGCGCATTTCTGGTTGAGCAATCGAATCCAGAGCCGACGATGGGGAAGCCATGGAACGCGAGGACGGGGTGATGGCCACGTCTTGTGGCGGGTAATTGTACATATGCATCGCCTCGCCCGCTAACATATGAGCAGATTCCCGTTGGTCGGTTGAAAACCTGCGTACACCACTCATGATATCTTTCACTCTTTTAATGGCTAGCATCATTTTTTTCTGGTGCCCTAATGAAAAAAAAAAATAATTTAAATTTTTATTGAATGTCTCTATGAAAAAGTCACATTATTGCAGTCTCATTATTATTTTTACCTCACCTCTTACTTAACCAGTAATATTAATGGATTGTATTGAATTTTTGGATCGGTAAAGCAGCGAAAAAGTAATGACACTAATCATAAGTTCGTTTGGTAATAGTTTTAGGACCTTCAAAAGTATAGCCCTTGTAACATTGCATTTCATTATTTAAAGGATTTACATTTTGTTAATCTATGTGAATTCTTGACGATTCTTTCATTTTCTGAAATTTCAAAAAATTTAAAATCAAACAAAATAAATTGTTAAAACTTATTTAGTGTCGAGGGTAGATTTGGAAATTGAAAACAATCTGCGAGCTTCAATTTTTTAACTGAAGCTACGTGATTCAAGGAATTCACCAACATAAATCGGGCTCTGCTTTTGTTAAGACTGGCTCTGGTTATGAATAAAAATTATCAAATTGTGATTTAAAAAATTAAAAATGAGTAAAATGATCAAAGGGAGTTAAATTTAATGCTAAAAGTAATAATAACTGTTTTTGTTTAGTTAACTTTTAGCGGTAAAAATATCTAAAAACTAACGAAGATCTGTTTCAGGAGCCTTTTCCACAAATAATATTGGATTATTTTAATCCTCAGATATTTCGTTAAAAGCCAAAAGCCAAACAGCTGTATTACCTCTGACAGCGGATTACAAACCACTACTATTGAGGATTTAGCTTAAGATTTCCAAAAATTCAATAAAATGGACGCGTAATACCTCATATGGAGCTTAACAAGGACATCTCTCATCACTTGTTGTCAGTAGTAATCGGAGAAATATCAGTTTTTTTATATACCTAATTTCTTGATGCTAATTTCTTCTAAATCTTCCCAAGCTACATCAGTAACTTGTTCAACTGTATGGTATCCTTGTTGCCTTAAAGCATCTTCATATTCTTCTAGATGTAATAAATGAAGCCACTCTTCCAACGTGCTCTACAACAACAGGTTTATTCAATTACGAACCCATTTCTAAGAAAAAAATAATCTTACTGGAATGTAAACTGGAAGCCCGTCAGAAATGTTAAGACGTGCAATTTCAGCTTTGAGCTTCTTACGATGTCCCGGTTTAGTAATACCAATGGCGGTCAAGTCCTAAGCATTAAAAATTGAAAACAAAATTCAAATAACAACATCAACAAATGTTTTGATTGACGTATTGCTCACCTCTGGGGTCATTCGTGAAATGGTGGGCATATCATAACCCGCTTGTACGAACAGATGGTAATATTCTTCAAAATGAAGGTCTACAAGCCATAAATGTAGGACTTCATGATCCTAAAAATAAACAACCGAACGGTAATTTGATGGATTGCGAAAATAAATAAGTTTTTTCTCTGGATTTTTATCATGTTGACCAATCTCGTGAGTGTCTCTTAATCACTAGGTATTGAAGTATCAAGGGAAATGGTATGTTTTTATCTACCACAAAATAAGAAAGTCATGAAAAATAAATTCTTTCTAATACAATCTGCTACTTGATACACAATAAGAAGGGAGAATAAAAAAAATTAAGCTGGAGAAAATGTCTTTCTATTGACGCTTTCCATTTATACCGGCTCAACTTTACGAGCAAGAATCACGACAAAACGTTTTTTTCCCCAAAACTTGCTACTATCAAAAAGCGATTTTCTTTTTCAAGAAGATTTGCATCTTCTGCCAATTTGAAACCAAGTCAAGTGTTAAGAAAAATAATCAAATCTTCATTAAAATGCAGTGCACATCAAAGAAAGTTTAAAGATTCAACATTCATTCAACCAATATTAGTTTGGAGTGGGGATATTCAAAATGCTAAATAAGCAAAAGAGAGCTTTAAAGAGTTTAGGTGGAATGTAGCTTAACAACAACATCCTGTGTCCGTGGAATCCACTTACATCGTATACAAACGTGCTTACGATCAAGAGCTCCTCGAGTTCACACTCTTATAAACATTTTTCAACGACCTTACAAATTCCAATACTTTTTAACTTAAAGAAAAAAAACTGTGATGCATTCCTATTTCCTAGTGTTATAAAATTTTATTTTTAAAATATAATCAAATATCCCAGCTCAAAAAAATTTTAACATCACAACTTCAACATTTTTTCAAAAAAGAAAAAAAAAAAACTTGTCCACCTTATTGTAGTCAACATCCATTTCTTCTTTCAACTACATTTCCTTGAGGAAATTTACTGAAGAAAAAGAGAGAGAGGGTGCAAAAAAATGCAAATAGTGCAATATCTCGAGGATCATTTAACGCGGGTGCAAATCCTTTGCATGGGTAAAACAGCGTATCCAACGTATGACAGTTCCTTACAATCCACTCCAACTGCAAACCCCAAGACGTTAAAAAAAAAATTCCAAGTGAAGTCACTTTACGAGTATCAAGCGGCAAATTACTCCGTCTTGAAGGAATCGGGTTGCAGCATTTCACAAAGTGACCACGTTTCTTTCCGGGGTGCCCTCAACGGGCTCATCCGTTTCGGGGCTAAAGGTGTATATGGGAGCAACGACCACGCGTCCGTCTATCTCTTTTCGTGTGGATGATGGAACTATGAAGCAACACCACCCTGTCTCCGAGGAACAGATCAATGATGGAAAAGTTCACTCGCCTTAGGGAGGTAACTTGGGCTATGGGGGTTGTCTAAGACGCTACAATGAAGGGGTTTCATGTCACCTTAATGGCACATGAAATTCACCTGACTTAAAATGCTATCTAAGCGAGGTCTGGTGAGGAAAAACGCTCGAATAAACAGTTGAATAATGGAGGGTGAAATGGAAAAATAGGGATGATGATATGATTAAAATGGAAGTAGAGAGAGCGAGCGAGAGAGAGACACCTGTTGGGAGGAAAAAATGTACCGTTCCAGACTAGCGTTCGATGAACTGAAGACTCATCGATATTAGACAAACAGAATGTAACGAATGCATCACACGGAAGGGAAAAAATTGGGGATAAAAATTCATGTGGAATTTAAAATGAAACGCCATCTAGTGGGTGGTTCCCTTTAATGTATTAAGAGTGAAATTACATATGTTGGGTCGTTGCTATTTTTGTTAGGAGAAAAAAATATTTTAAAATTATGTAAATTTTAAATTTTTGAGTGTAAATTAAAGTTGAATTCGTTTCTTAAATTACCTCTTTTAAGCAAGTGGTGAAAAATAAGCCTAAAGGGAAATGTAGCGTTAATTGGTTGGTAGATAGGTTTTGGAATCAATGCATTATTCACCTTTTGTAGGGTAACAAGCCACAGCCAATTTGCTGGCGTCGACACATTGCAAGGAGGGGTTCAGGTGAACATTAAAAAGCTGGCTTCAAGCTAAATGACAACTTGACTTCTTTTCTTAGTGTGATTAGATGCTAATGAAGGGGCTAATCAACAACACTTAATTCCTGACATCTCACTAGTGGATTATATAAACAGGCACCCTTTAAGACAGTTTCACACTTTTAAATAAAATTGTAAGTATTTTGAAGGCAATGGAATTTCTGAAGGCGGTGTAAGAATTGTTTGCAGGTTGAGTAATGATGACGTCATAAAGTTGGAGTTAGTAGTTTTGGGGGTTTAATGAAATTTTTGGAGGAATTGTTTATGGAAATTATGCAGAATTTTCTTATTCCCTCTTGCTTAAAAATAATTGCTGAATTTTGTAAAAGTTATTGCACATCTGCAGAAAACCTGCAAGAATGTTTATGAGAGAATTTAATGAATAATGGTCAAAAAATAAAAATTTTGTAGTTCTTAAGGGGTTATGTATTTCCTCTCCAAGCTTCTGCCATAAAACAAAAGATAAAACTTTTAATAAATAAAATTGTGCTTTTAAAACTTGCATATGAAATCCTAACTTATTGATAAATGACGTCAGTCAATGATCAAAATGCCACCTCTCCTTCTTAAAATATTGAATAGATTTTGTTAGGCATCCGTAACACAAAACTACTGTAAAATTCTCTAAGATAAGGCAGCAACAGACCATTTTGGGATATAATGTTAAAAAAGAATTTGATCACTTTCTGGGTCAGTTTTAATCATATTTTAACGATACGACCAGAAAAGTCCCCAATATGATCATCTGATCAATAGACTTGAACCCATCAATGATTAACAAATAACTACAATGAGATGACAAACTCATAATTATAAAAAAATGATCAAATTTTTTATAACTGATTGAGTCAACACGGATTTCTTGAACTATCTAACCGGGTATCCAGCTGCAAGAAGTTCAGCAACGTTTATCTGGGAGGTGTGCGCCGCCTCCTCCATGCTTCCCAAACTTGAACTGGAGCTGTGGTAACTATGGCGTAAGGATCCTGAGGACTCGTAGCTCTGTCCGGACAGTCGGTGTTGAGTGCTTGGGATGTAACTGAGGCCAGTCTAAAATTAAGAGAAATAAAAAAAAATTGTTATCTCAGTTTTTAAGGTTATTTCCTAACGGTCATTTTTTCATTTGAAGTAATAGGATTTAGAAAAGAACATGTTGTACAAAAGGATCAACTTCTTCGCTCCATTCGATTTTTTTGAAAAGAATAGAATCAAAAGTGGGGTGTGGGTGGTTTTATCGGGAAAAAAAAAGAAAAATTACGAACAAATGGGAGCCAAGTTTTTGTGATGTCGTTTATTTAGGAGAAGTGAAAATACTCATTTGGCACCGATTCACGAATGGGAGAAAATATTTGAGCACAAACATGATTTTTAACAAATAATAACAAATAGACAATTAAAATATTTAGAGATTATAAATTTTAAGAATTTCTCTTGATATTTTTTTAAATTCGAGAAACGTTACCTGATAATTTTTTTTTTGTAGTTTAATAATAAATTACCGTTTATAAATTGATTATTACACTTCTCATCGTCTTCTCGTTTTAACTTTTAATATTTATAAGTAAAAAAAATACTTGAATGTAAAATTAAATTTACATTTCAACTCAATTTTATTTATCAAAAATTAAATTATAAAAACAAAAAAAAAAATCAAATTAATTTTTATATCAAAACAATAATCCCCTCTTCAAATTTTTCATTAAAAACATTTAAAAAAAAAACTCTCCAAACCCAAAAATAATAAAAATTAAGACACAAAATCGATTTTTCTCAAAGACGACGACAGTTGAAAAAAAACCTCGAAAAACTTCGAGAAAAATCAATCACTCCAAGAACGGTTTTGCCCAAACCAACTTGTCCAACACAGACCACTTTTCCCAAGACTACAGTACAGATTGGAGTAGTGCACAAATGAGGAGGGTTGTTTGCCATTAATTTACCTCGACTCAACAAGAAACAACATCTGCACGTGAAACGTGCAAAAAGAAAAAAAAGGTCAGCAGCAAAGCAAGCAGCCTTAACTTACACCTACTAAACCATGAACCCAATCGAACAAAAAGCTGTTGTTTTGCTTCACTTAGCAGCTCTCTCTCCTCCATCTGCTACAAAATCCCAATAAAACCTTTTACCTTGCCATCGTAGGCTGAGGACGAAGCCCTTCCGCTGTCTAGACTGGTGGTGCTGTTGCGGCAACCAGTGCTGCTAGACCCACATCCTGAGCCGGAGCTGCCAGAGCTTCCAGGGCTGTCACGGCCAGGGCTCTGCATGTCAATGCCCTGGTCCTCCAGAGACGCCTGCTGCTGATACACGGGCGCATAACGCTCGTACAGGTGCGCTAAATATTTATTAACAAATAGAAAAAAAAATTAATATTCATCAAAATAAGATGCGGGACTAGTGAATAATAATTAAAAGATTTTAATTTCGCTAGTAAATCATAAGTCGGGTGTGGAAAGGATTTTTTTTATTTCTTTTATTAAACGGAAAAAAGAAATAAACGGGTTGTTGACATAAGAGTAATGAAATTTGGCAAGAGTTAGAGCGTAATCCTGGGAGTCGGAGGCCCCCCCCCCCCCCCTCTTTCAGTTAAATTCATCCTTTATGTTTCTCTCGGTATCGATCAACGAGATCAAAGTCAAATCAAAACCCAAAATGATAAAACCCGAGAAACATGTCGGCCAAATTAGCAATGCTTTGACAGACGTCATCTAATTTTCATCGACGGAGAGGAAGCAGAGAAAACAATGGAGTTGTCTCGTCAAGAACACGCAACACATCGATCCATTTTGGTGGAACATTGCCAAAAAATTTCTCCTCTACGACCATTCGAAAACCTCCACGTACAGTGTAAACTCATCTTTATTCTAATCAAACTTGCCTTGACATTTTACCAATTCAAAATTCTAAAAAAAAAAAAAAATTTTCAGTTTTATGTATTAAAAAAAAAACTTGAAAAATTTTGGTTTTCGATATATTCTATTAGGCTTTTTAAGTTGGTCCTCTCGAGAATGTTTTAAAAGAATCAAGAAATTTATCCGAGAGTTTTCTCAATCAACTAACGTCTCCTGATGGCCAACGATCCTTTGCAACAAACTTTGCCTCAGAGGAGTCGCTAAGGTTACCAAGAGAGCTTTTGGCTCCATCTCTTGCAACACTACTTCTGATTCTGTTTGATGACCAACCGGTAGCCGTTCGAACCCAAGGGGCTGCTTTTCACCGACGAGAGCCACCACTCAACTTAAAGAGAACAGAACGTTTTTAACTAGATCTTACGTTGCGTAAATGACGGGTCTTGAATTAGTGGAGACCCTGGCGTACTCGTCGTCGACCCTCGGCCGACTGTCAAGTGACTGTATGGATACTAAAAAAATACAGAAAACAAGATTATTAAAATTAGCTAAGATAAACTTTCGGTTTACACCGGAAGTAACTACATATACATGTAAAATTGAAGATTAATAAACTGTCAATATCCCATTATTAAAGGTCTCTGTAGCCCTAATATAATTTATAAAAGCCGGAAGTGCCCTTTGTTCAAGCGCAAATGAGTAATGGCGTATTAACATTAACAAATGAGGCCTTTATGGCCGCTTTCTAGTACAAAATTTACGGGCACCGATAACCTTTAATGCCCTATTAATTAACAGGTTTTAATCCAACCGGCGGCAATGCCTTTTAAGTTTGCAAAAGGGCACTTCCGGTTAGTTATATGTTTGAAGTTTTTATTATGCAGCAAAATAAGAGGAAGGAAAATATGAGCAATTTAAAGTTCTTAACTCAAGTGCCTTTTATTCTCCCCTCTTAGAAAACTGCAATGCTTGGCCAAAAATGATAAACAAACGGAACATCTTTTATTTTAGAGGAATAAAATTCTACATTTGCTTGTCAATTCCACAATAAACTACTATCTTACTGGCTACGAGCCAAGCTTCGTGTTATTCTAAACCTCAAAACCATTGCTGCAAATGGGGTTTTGGTTTCGATCTGCAGTTAAAAATCCACCAACAAAATTTCTTAGTGGTTACACAATGTATAAAAAAAATGTTACAACCAGAGACCCCAGCCAGCTGAGTCTTTCCGACCTCCATTTTCATTTTATTCTCTTCCAACAGGGATAAAAATAAATTACCAAATAATAGCATTGGGTCCCAAGTAAAAGAATGGCGCATCTAAGGGAGTTTAAAGGCGCCACCTATTCACCCTTTCCATTTACTCGCCTAGAAAATTAAATTCACCATCATTTCTTACCTGCTGGCCAGATAAGGCGTACGGTGGATAAGTGTGAGCAGGTGAACTGTCACCAATACTGGTGCTGTTGTTATTATTGGAAGGGTAGACAGGTCCAAGATTGCAATTATCTGAAAATAAAAAAATAAAAATTAATTTGTGTAAATTAAGTAGTGGGCAGTAATTTATTCTTTGGTAAAAATGAGAGCTTATTTTATGGTCATGATCATAATACTAAACCCCACCAATGCCTCATAAATCCTTATGAATGATTCATAATCCCTCATATGCAGTCTGCAAAGAGACTTTGCCAGTGAAAAATTATAGCCAAAGTAACTTTTAAAATACTACCTTCTACCACTTTCACATAAATCTGCCTGTCACTTTTCCATTCATTCCTTTACTTAGAGAGAAAATTTCAGTATGCACGTTGACATTTTACTTCTACTGAATTTTCCTACAAACTCACATTTTAAAGAAAAAAAAGTCTACAGCGACCTCCAGATCTCAAATATTGACCGCTATACAAGAAATTCAGGAAGGCAAACCCCATTACACAAGACATACTTTCCCCTTCTTTCTCTCTTCCTATTTTTTTCCACTATACTCTTTTGAGTTGATCTGCAACCAAATCAATGTTTGCCCGGTGCTCAGCTGTAAAGTTGAGTGAATTCCTCAATACTCTTTCAGATAAAACTGAGGTTGATGACCACAAGAACCCCAAACTTCCAATATCCTTGCGGATTACTGGAGAAAAAAAAAATCCTTTCAAATCTTTCTTTTCTTCAATAAATTAATGGACGTTTAGAATCGACTTAAAGACGACATTTAAACTTCAACATCATCAAAAAATTGCATTATGAATGCACATTATTTGCACTTTCTTCAAAATGGTGGCCAAGAATTTAAATATTTCGTAAAGTTCAAACAAGAACCAAAACTCTTCAATAAACCGGCCTTTTGACTTCCTGTTCAAACTCAGATCTGCAGCTCATCAATGAATTTGTGGCCTCTTCTTAATTTATCAATCTCTACCTAAAACCGGAAGTGCCCATTATTTCTCCTTCAAATGGCTCCATAATGGTGTTGCAGTGTAGCAGCAGGTCTTTAATACTCCCCTCTCTCCTTCCTAAACACGTGATAATAAGGCACTGCACTCACTTTTTTATCTCCTTGAGGGTAGAAAAATAAAACCATTTTTCGGATTTTTCACACACGACTTAAAATCCCAGAGAGAAAAAAAAAATTACATGATCCACGTTATTTACATCATTCTACAACTGCTCAATATATTTACACCATAAATCTGTCTGGAGAAGTGTGAAGAAAAAAATAAGTAGACGAAGCATGAAGAAGTATATATCCACACATGGCTGAAGGCAAGTTGTTTGGGTTCCACCTCTTCTATTGAAGAAAACTTCTTTTACTTGTCTGCCAACATCCTAAAGGAACCGTCACTCAAGAATCCATTTCCTCTTCTTTCTGTACTCCTTTAGATACTAAGAGATGATTCTAACATCTTGAATTAATAAAATCTCGTTAAGCAAATGGTTGGCACACGTGAATCAGAAAGAGATAAATGTGGAGCTATTATAATTGCGGCTGCAGCTAAGAAGAGGGGAAAATTAATATGGACATTCTAATTTGCAATTAGTTTCGTTGTATCCCTTTGAGATTCGCACACGCCATTTCAGCTTGATTGACTTCTTCATATTTAATGCTTGTTTATGTTTATGTGAGTTTTCCCTCCAAAGGATATGAATTTTTAAATCAATTTTTTTTAAAAACTTTAATCTGACAGATTAAAAGGCCGGGTGTTAATGGATTTCTCTCATACTGATTAAAAACACCTGTAAAACAACTCAAAAAAATTTCTGTCTTTTGAATTACCTAAAAACACAATAGAATTTTTTTTCTCTCTCTGAACATCTCAATCAATGAATCTTCCCTTAAGGGAGTCCAATAATAAACTTCTATTTACATAACATGAGAGTGAATGGTTGGAATACGTAATACAACGATTCACTTTTAACCTTTAAGCATCTTGTTATGTTTACCTTTGTTACTGGGCACAGGTGGAGATGGTGTCGGCGGGAAGCTGTCATCAGTGCCGGCCATACTTCCGTAAGAGTTTCTATCGACGGTGTTGGAACTGCTATAACCACTGCTGTAGCTGCCGCCGGATTTCCGATTGGCCACGTCTGGGACTGTGGGTGGGGCCACCTTCTTCACCTGAGCAGGCTTAGTGGCACGCTGCATCCCTCCCACTAAGAAAAGAAAATAAATTAAAAAAAAATTACTTAATAACATCGATTTCTACCCAACAACTATTTCCATCCCCCCTTCTCAATTTCTTATCTTCTTCTTCTAACAGATGCAGGTGTCAGAATTAAAGAGAAGCTAATCTCGTGCGTTAATTCTCAAGAGGATTCACTAGCAATCTAAGAAATATCATCTATTCTTTATTCTTGCTTCACTCCCCCACTGGAAAAAAAAATGCATTTTTTTGGTAGTAACAGCTGCCAAAAATGACAGGCAATTGAAGAACTTTCATGATTAGAAACGATTTCAACTGCACGTCACACCAGTAGGCAAAAGACTAATTAGATTTTTCATCCTCACTTCATATTATCCTGCATCAACCCTTATTTGTATGCCATCTAGTAACAGAATGAAAAACTCAAAAATCTTTTTTACGTCCATCAGAAAAAAATAGGTCGAAATTAAACCTTGTTTAAAATTTAAAAAAAGAAAGAAAATTAATTCTTTTCACTATTGTTTTCTTAATAGAAATGCCAAGAAAACAAGTTTTTTTTTTTTGGTAATAGACGAGTTTCCTTTTAAGGAAAAGAATGTTGATTATATTTGATTACATCAGAATAAAAATTGTAATGGTATTTGGTATTATTTTTTAATTATGTCACGTTTGGAAAGTAGAAAATAGAAATAAACTGTTTCAAATGGTAGTGGTCTGTTCAATGTCTTGTAAAGTAAAACGAGTAGCCAAAAATCTTTCCAATTTCACAAGGCACTTGCCAAATGGTATCATATCCAGGATTTTTACTGCAAAAACAATTGGTTCACGAGTCTTAAGTCTTTTTTCCAGTTCTTCCCCACTTTTACAGACTAGTGTATACACTGTGCTTGACTGCCTCCACGTGGCAACAAATGAATCTCTTTTTTCCCTTCACTGGCTTCCTTCTTTTTTTCATGTTTAAAGTAGATACAAATGCATTCAGTGAATCCGACAAAAAGATCTTGGAAGAAGATTAAGCAATAAGAAAAAGCAAATTAGTTACACCCTGTAAATTTTGTTTTGCGTTTTCTTGTTGCAAGAACTTTAAAAAAAACTCTGTTTTTGGAATTTTCATTTTTTTTGTTGTGTTTTAGTTCTCTAGAATTTTGGTTTCTAAATTTATCACGGGGAGGATGAAAAAATCGCGAAAAGTCAGTCACGGTAGAGAATTACGGAACCCATACGAAATGAGAAAACGAGAGGAGCCATCAAAATCTGAAGTGGAATGATCATTAGTATCACTTAGAAAATGGTTGAAGGATAGCCACTCGTGTCAAAAATAACTGGCAGTAGAGAGAAATGAGTGTTATCAATATAGAGGGAGGAAAAATTTGTCAGAAGTGACTTTTAGCTTTTTTTGGAGTTTAAAATATTTTTAAACTTGAATTTTATTAGATAGAAGAAAAATGGGCGAAATTTTATGCAGCCAAACCTGTCAAATTATTATTGTGGAATAAACTTAACATCCACACGTATTTATTTCATGCAATTGCAGTCCGTAAGTTAATAATCCAACCGCACCGCAGATTAAAAATAACCACCAATACTTCAGCAGGCATTAATATATAACTAAAAGTACCAACAAGAAATGATTTTTACAGCTAAAAAAAATTAATTATTTTGAAACTATTTTGCAATAATTAATCATTATTTTAGAATGCACACGTCCGCACTCCTTATTGTGCAATTTTCTATTAAAAAGTTAGGCCTGCCATTTGGGCTATATCCTAAAGTGCAATTCCATTTAATTGCATTGGAGTCGGATAGAAACATTCGTCAGTACACATTTAATTTTATTTCATCCTCATGAAAAACTCCTTTCTCAAACACACAAACCCGAAAAACGCCTTTAAGTATTTTGGAATTAATTAAATCAAACATCCCAGACACTAAAACCTTGTAAGCAACTAAAACAAAATCCAATAAAATAGCACTCAGCACAACATGTTTTCAAAACTATAACAGATTAGATTATAATACGATAAAACTAAAGGAGGGGGAAAAGGAAAAAGAAACAAAATTATGAGGCGGCTACAAAGAGATATACCTGACAACACATTATCTACCCATATAGATAATAACCAACCTTTTACTTGTCAGTAACATCTCTCCATCAGACACACTAATTCTAAATTTTATCTACCCCACCACGTGAAATAAAAATTCCATTCTCCACATAAAATAAATTAAACGAGAAAAAAAGTGCCATTAAACACAATTTTCTCAGCACTACAAATAATGTTAAAGCAAATAGAAGAGAACTCATTGTTCATCATTTGTAAGAGTGAAGAAAGATGGCCCATTTCGAGAGTTAAAGCGAACAATTTTCCTTTTGGCACAAACGATCTCCTCTAACCATTGTAACCTAATCAAGTCCATGTCCTGCCGTCCCTCAAGATCTTTCAACCCTTGGCTCGCTGCCTCGTAATACGAGGTCATCTGGCAGAACAAATTTGTCTTAAAAACATCATCTTTAATAGAAAACAATCAAATTAATATACATTTGATTTAAAATTAACTCCTCTTTTACAAATCAATAACCAGTAAATTAGTTGTAGTGAATTTAATCCCTATGACTATGTAATGTAATATTTCAATTGTGGCATGCGAGTAAAAAGAATTGGATAGAGAGACACCAGATGGCAGCAGAGTGCAGACAGATTTATTCATTTCTTAACCTTTTCATTTTGCACTTACAATTTTGTCAAGGAAGTTACTTCCGGTTGTTATGGGCTCTAAAATTTAAAATTTATTTCAGTTTTATTTATTTTTTCTAACGAATAATTTTTTTTTACATAAAAATTCTCCTTATTATCATAAAAGTACAGTTGTAACCTCTGCCATCACAAACCGAATTTAATTGAGTTTGATTATGGAGCACGTGCTCCTAATTCTTGTGTTTGAATTATGTTTTTTTATCACTCGCAGTTAATTACAGCCATTTAGCATATTAAAAGCATAAAAAAAGACCACCCAATATTTTATGTCACAAAAAAAAATGTGAGGAAAACTCTAAAGACAGTGTAATTCTTCACCTTTACCACTTTCATTGGAGGGGGATTTGTGAAACCTGGCACGCACCTGAGACTCATAGGTGACAATGACGAGGCTTGTGACCATCTCGTCAGAGGTCAACACTCAATTTTTTTTCCCCCTCAAGAATCAGATTACAAGTCTTAGCTTGAGGCAGGGTCAAATGTAGCCACCCCCACGGCCGACTGGTGGCGCCATAATCAGTCGGCCCATCAGCACACTCGAAGAGTAAGAAGGAGACATCAAGTCTGCGACCTAATGTCTGCTGAACTTAGTTGACCTCGTGCAAAACACATGTTAAAAATATTCGTCCAAAAGTTAAAATATAAATAAGGAACTCGATAATTGATAACCCTCCTGGTGTTGTTGTTGTTTCAATTTTTTTTTTCTTTTAAAGTTTTCTTCTGAAAATAGAAACACCTCCCTCGCAACAGGAGGTTGCTTCAACATACAAAGAATCCCTTTTACAGTACCAGAAATGACCTAAAAAAACCAACCTTGCATCTTCCTCATACTGAACTCTCGTGTAAGAAAAAAAAAGATCTTCCTTTCAAACACGTCCACCCACACTCTCATCTGGCTTCTGTTAATCGGTCGTAAATCACAACGCTAAGAACATACTTCTGTACAATTGTTGGTTAATTAAATTGTGGAGTAAAAACGGTTTGCCCTAATATTTTAAAAGGCTTTTGTTATTTCCAGAATTGGTCGTGTATGTATGTTCATAGGGTGGAACAAAAATTAAATGATAAGTGATAATTTTCTAGGTAATTTTGTTAAATATGTGTTGAATAAATTTATAAAATGCTAATGTGTTAACTGTTACGTTTGATGTCCATTTTACATTATAATCATTGCAAAAGCAAATTTTTTTTAGAAATTCACTTCAGATGCTGAATCTCTGCTATCATCAAACTAAAACCACAAGATGATCAAATATTAGTCTGAAACCTATTTTTGTTTTTTGTTATAACTATTGGCTGTTGCATCCAAGCTTAAAATAATCTTAAACATAAAAACTATGTATTCACATAAAAGCATTTACATTCAAAGCTGAACAACTATTTAAGTTAGAACCAGTTGCGCCCAGACTGTCTACATCTAACTTTCTAGCTTTCAGCAACAAACCCTTTCCTGAATTTTCTGTCGGGTGAAATCAATCCCGTAGAAAATAAGCAAGAACTTTGCAAAGATGTTCCAAAAATTCTTCTGCATAAGTTTTGTTTTAAGTAACGGACAGTTTTCTTAATAAAAAAAAAAAGTTTGATAAATAGCGACCAAAAATTGTTATCTATATCATACCAGCCTCAACCAATCAGCATATAATCTTTTAACATCTTTTTACTTAATTATAAATGCTTCCTAATCTCTCCAAATCTTAAATCTCTTTTCAATTCAACATCATCTTTAACACTTATCGATTTAGACACATTTTTTCTTATCCCTCAACTCTAGTCACCAAACACCTTCGACCCAAGTTCCTTTTCCGTGAGCAAAAAAGTGAACGACATGGCTTCATCCGGGACAGCAACCCAGGGGGAAAAAGGAAAGAGAAGGGAGAGAAAAAAGAGAGAGAAAGAGGAAAGATGCACGCTAGAAAAGGCTAGGCAGCAGTGCCAAGATTTATTGGCCAGTGGTTAGAAGCTGTCAACTCAGTCCCTAGATTCGGATAAATGGCTAACATTTGACACTGACAGCAATGTACAAGGCCAAAACTCCGAGAATGGTGCATTGTATTTTGGCAGAGCAAATTTGCTAGAAATATTGTTTCAAGTGGATAGTATCCCATTATTTTTTGACAATTCATTATTTCCTCAGTAGGAAAGTTGATTGTCTAGTGAAGTTTGAGGTTCTTTTACTCTCTTCAGGGGTTTCATTCTTCTCGGATCGGGCTAAAAAGGACACCTGGGTGGGAAGGCCATCTCTAAGGGGGATCATTTAATACGCAGCTGTGTGTCTCCACACCCTGTCGATAAAGAAAAGACAGGATTCTTGTGTCCTCATGTTTGTGTGGATGACCTTAGAATGGTGGAAGTGATTTGAGCTCTATTTGGTGGGTGATAAGCTCAGGGATTTAATGGCCAGAGGTCATCATTTTCATGTCAATAAACTGTCTAGGAATTTTTCTACTCTTTTCATCAAAATTTAGAAGTAATAACAGGTTGCATTTTGGATAGATTCGTTCCAAAAACATCTTTACCTCCAGGTGGCGGTGTCAATATAAGGCCATCTGGTGGTTAGATTCAATTTTACAAACATTGAAGCTGAGATAACAGAGAAATTTCCAAAATTTGAAAATTCTGTGCTAAACTTTTTATTAGCGTTAAAAAAAATGTTAAACATCCTGTCTGTAGGTTTTTTCCCCCACTTTACTCATCCGTAGTTATTTAAAGTATGTTATGAACAAAAAATTGCTCAGAATTCATCTCTTAAAAGCTTATTGCAATACACTTTTTTTTTAAATTCTATTTTTTTACTTACTTCAACTTTCAATTTTTCTTCCACACTATAATCAATCATCATTCCATATGATGCGCATCAAGGGCATCAAAACCACGTTGCACTCAAAGTACATCACATTCAATTGTGAATTTCACTTTAAATCATGCGAAGACTCAGGTAATGGAATGTCGAATAATTACTTAACTCTTTTTCCCTTTGAATCTGACCTCAATAATTTTCTCTTTAAGTTCCAATCGCAATTTCAATTCAAACATCCATCAAGTTAACATACTACCGCGTTCCCTAAACACACTTCAACTTCAGTACCAATTTCCAACCTGTCACCACATGTCAAAAAAAAAAAACTATCCATGGGATTACTAAATTCTTTATATCTACTTTTAAACTTCATATATGAAAAAAAAAAAACACATCAAAAATTAAAATAAGTAAAGAATAATCTTCAATTCGGAATTTTTCTGCTTAAACTGTAACCCGAGGTCCACCATTTTCCCCCCAACCCCTCACAAAGGTTCGCTCTAACCAGTTCGTTCTGAGAGTTGAAAGCCCCAGACACAAAGAGGAAGCTTCAAAAAAGAAAATAAAAAACACGAACCAAGGCCATGAGATCCAGAGGAATATCTAGGTGAATAAAATAGTCTCATAAATTATGTTCCAATTATACAGAGGAATAATGCAACACACAAATGGAGAACAAAGATAAGGCGCTCACCCTGACAACAAATCCTTGTAAATAGATGATTTGCTCATTGAAAGGCACACAGGGTACATGCGGGGGCTGAGAGAAGGGGACGAAATTAATTAATCCACCAGTCACCAATTACACCTAAACCCTCAGATGAAGGATACAATAGACGTGGTGAGCCCCAGACGAGATTATTGTACAATTGAAGCACTCTTGTAAATGTGATCTTCAACCTAAAACTTGCACAATGAAACTTATCTTGGAGGGCTAGTGGTTTCTAATTACAAGTGACGGAGATTAAAGAGACTCGCCCTGCTGAATATTCAGTGGAAAAGTATGAAAAGTTGGATAATTCACTTCTTTGTGTGAACAATAACCTTTTCCCCACCAAAAGCACACATAGAGAGACATCTACAAATATTTACACTTGATGAATCCTTAAAGAACCTTGGACTGTTTACAGTGAATGTGAGGTCTTTATACAAAACCAGATGAAGAAATGTTTCATCATCTTTTTGCATGTGGTTTGCAACAAGGTTTTGCGAATATTTCTCAAGGCACGTCGTAAATAGAGAGTTTAAATAGAAGCTTTTCTTTTTTTTACGGTTTGTGTCTTCATCAAAAGACAAACTAGGCGTATAAAAACTGGGAATGGGGATAGAGAAAGTTTTATAATGTACTGCTACAACTCTATTTTTGTTGCGAGGTTTATTACAAACATCTTGGATAAGTTATTTGCTTTTACGTCTGGATCGAATGCAATTTACCAATAATGAATAGACTAAATCATTGGAGTCTATTGCTGGCAGATCTCTTATATAAGATCATCAAAACAAGAGCAGAAGGACAAGAATTTTCTTATTAGTTTAAGCTCGGTCTTCATGAGGTACTTTTATTTACTCTGTAGAAACCTTTTTAATCGTTAATGTAAGTACATAAATTAATTTAGATGACAAGAAAATTGAAATGGATCTTAAAGGGGCAGTGCCTTGTGGGCAAATGAGTTGAAAATGATTTAACATAAAAGGAATTTATGTTTGTCTGATTGCAAATATCTTACTCTTTTTTTTTTCCTCTTACATGAGTAATTAACTATTAAAATAACTTCTAATTGGCTGGCCAAGCCAGGCAAGTGATTCTATTGGATGGTTTATATCATGTGACTTTTAAAAATTTCTTTCTATAGGATTTAATGGGGAAATGTTAAAGGCCACTTTTAGATTCACTTGCATATAAATGCTTCCAAAATTGGTAAAGTCAAACAAAAACTTTTCCATATTAAAATTGTTTTGTCAGAAACAGAAGGTCAAAAATAATATTTGCAATCTCACCCATCTAACACCTCATGACACTGAGCCAATATTTTATATGGGTGTCTCCACAATGTAAAGATATAAAAACTCCCTTAAAAACAACCTTCAACATTTCCATAACAGATCCAACTACAATTCACCACTCAATTCACGTCATAAACTCCTTTCAGGTCTTTTATTACAAACACAAATTCCCTAGTTTCTAGTTTCAATCTATAAAAATCACATTCATAAAACCCGACTACTGCAAGCCACCATTGTCTAAACAAAAATTCTGAACCAGAAAATACTTTTTAGGTCATTTAATTTGACTCTTTGGTGCAAAGCAATTAACCAAGACAAGAGGGAGGAAACACACTTTCACACAACTATTATCGATTCGTTACGGGACATCACTCACCAAATGGCAGATGGCCTTTGACTAAAACATAAAAAATATCAAAAAAAAAAGTTAATAAAAATAAAAACCCACGTGCCACGTTTAGAGGGTTCGTATTACCCCTCTTTTTTTTCAAGATTATAACATATAGAACGGAAGAAAGAACTCCCAAGCCCCTTTAACACACACAAGGGTATACATTCACAGCTGGTTTTAGTCCCTTTGCAGCTGTTTGCACTCCCCCTTTCACCTGGTATCCCACTTCTTCTCCATCTTCTGCTACCACAACCCCCAACTTCCTTCTGATGTTGAAAACACACGTTAGACATTACTCAAACAAAACCCTCTTTCCCCTCTGTAATTATTTTGACGTGGAAACCACAATCGTGTTAAGGATTTAAAACCACAGTCGAATTAGTAATCTGCTTTCAATTTGGGCCATGTTTTTTCTACGTCTGGTAGAGGCAAAAAAATGGAGGTATAAAAAGGAAGGGAAGTACAAGCAAAAAAAATATAATGAAATTGGAAAAAGATGTTTTTGTATGTCAGAAGCACAAAGAAGTCAATTCCCCTATCTAATTGTATACTTGTTGAGTTTCACCTTGAAAGTTCAGTGTGTAGGTGGGAATTTTGCAGAAGCTTTGGCCATACGTGGAAAATGGTTGGAGGTGAAAAAAAATTTTCTACTTAGATAGGTGTGGCTATTGAGACAAGACATTGGGATGAGAAAAAAGGTTGTTTTTGAGGACATTAATTTTTATTTATTTTTATACTTGCCAATTCAATTTGAAGAGGTGTAATTAAGAGTTGATAAGTTCAGAATCGTAAAAATTTTAAGGTCGAGGATGTGTCAAGTTATTTTAAACTTCCGTCATATTTTAATTTGAGAGGTTTTTGTTTCGTGTTTTTTTTGGATGTGATAAAAGTTGCACAATGTTTTAGGGAAAGAGGTGGATGGAAAATTACAGGCTTGTGACAAATATGTAGACCGTGGGCTTGTATAGTAGAAAAGGAGTTTTCATTTGGTGATAACTTAGAATTAAAGTCACGGTCATGAACACTCGAATCCCCACTTTGCACATGAGTTAAGTTACATTGCTGACAAGAAATAGCCCAAAAGGCGTATTAATTCATAGGACAATGTTCATGTAATTTAGAGTGCATAACAAGTCTTATTTCTATCTCAGTATTTTTCAAGTTAATAATGAAAAAATTGCGTTGACACATCAAAATGGCCTCAATATAAATAATCTGTTTTGCTCCTTATTCAACAATTTTACTTACTTTTCAGTTTACCGATATTTATAAGCCGGATGTTGTGTATATTTCTTCAATTCTGCTTTAATTTTAAAATTAGAGCAAAACTTTATCCCGAGAGTTTTGCATCTGTACAAAAGTTGTTCCTAAAATTGGAATTATTCAATTTCCATTCCAACACTGATGTTCTTAAATACAATTTTCAAGAAGATAGCATCTTTAACATGAATTTCCCATTTTCCAACGTACTTTACACATCCAATCACCAAAAGCCACTGTAACTTGAAGTGTTACTACTTTCCAGAGCACCAAAAACAACGTTTTTTTTTTAAATTTTCTATCCTACTTTCGAAATTGCAATATCGGATTTGTAATTTCCTATTAGCAATTTCATTTCATAACTCACAACCTACAATTTCCTATTATTCATATTTCCAGTACACAATCTGGAAATTTCAATCTTCAATCCCACGATTCATATTTTAAATCGATTTCACATCTAAACCCTTAGAATACTTTTAATTCCCAAGATAAAATTTTCGTACAATATTCAACTCATAATCAACAAACGTTAATAAAAAAAATAAAAATTTCTTAACAATTTCCATTTGCGCATTTGTGCATCTCCTGTCTTTTGCAGCCAAATATGAAGACAGGTTGTAATTGACCATTTCATGCTAGAGGGGGCAAAGCGAAAAACTTGCATCGGAATAAATTGGTTTTTCAAGCCAAGATGAAGGAAAAGGGAGGAGTCTTTGTAGGAAACTACTCCACGAATTTGTATGGACGTCACGCAGCGAACTGAGTGCAAAACCAAGAAGACAAAGTAACAAAATGTCAATCTTCTTTTTCTCTCGACAGCAAAAATGGCATCAGTATTCATGCAGAGGAAAATGAGCAAAAATCCGAGTAGCAAATTTCACCGTAAAATTCGCAGGGATCAATTTCAAGAACAGGAATCAGTGTTTTGTATCATCAGCTGACAAATCCATTTTGGTTTTAGTGACACAATATCACGTTGCCACACCAATTTAATTAATACGCATCACATTCAGGTGTACGCGCACAAAGATAATTAATTCTCCACTCTTGGGACGTCAACTGCTGGATTTATTCTACCCTTAGTATACTACCTACCCAGAAGGGGCTCCCAACTTCTCAACTTACATTCTCCTTCTCCCCTTTCCTCTGCAAAGAACCTTCCCCACAGGAAGGACGTACAGCAAGAAGAAGAAGAATTTAAATGACTTACAATCGTTTTCCTTTTTCTCGACAAAAAGATATGCAATTTCAACACTAAAAACTGACAAATAAACTTGGCAATGCATTTTCACCTAAAACTCACCACTTTGTATTTTAACATAAAAAAAAACTGTATAAGAGAAATTGAGGGGATATTCTCTCGATAGGAAATGGAAAGGCGAAAACGATAAAAATTTCTCGACGACTTTCAACCGCTTGGACAATGACAGCCCAAATGGAAAGAACGAAATTGGTAAGAGAGAAGTATAAAAAAGTATATAAAATGCTCCATTTGATTTTTTTTTGAGAGAGACACTTTTTTTCCCTTGTAAACTTCCCCCTCTCTTCTTAATTCTCTCCCCTCTTGTACAAAGCCCTGTTTAAATATAGACTTTGTCCTTGTATAGGCTGGTGTTTATAGTCAATGTAAAAACAAAAGAGGGATGAATCCGGACGACCTTTGCAAGATGATATTTTCGCTGCAAGCAATGGTCAAGGATGTCCCGGACGCGTGCCTTACGCCTACTCCATAGTCCATTCCACTCTACTTCGACCCCATCTGTTTTATAATCCATTAAGTGGGGCGTTGTTTTTTTTTTCCTTCTTTCTTGGTGTGTAAACTGATGCTCAACAAACATCAATCTACCCACAACACATGAGGAAGACCAGCCAACTTTTCAAAAAATTTTCATTCCATTAATTACACCAAAGGGGAGAGAGAGAGAAAAAGAGTCATAAATTGATGTAAATCACTCTATTAACCAATTCACATATTAAAGAAAAAGTTCTAATTATTCGACATAAATTAAAGACCTTTATTAACTGCTTAATTATCACATGTGACCAGCTGTTACTTGCTTCAGCTGTAATTTGCCCACATGTTTTTATACTCAATTATAACTCTCCCTCAACCAAATCCAAGTCAATGTCCACAAGATAAAAAATTATTGGTGATCTAATTAGTTTTTTTTTTTTTTTTTCAAAAATGTTTTTTATAGTTAATATTTAGTTGTCAATTTTTTAGATTCGCCCTGTGGTAAAAACATATTTTCCTATGCAGTTTATACAAGGAAGGATGTGAAATAAGAGCAAGGTTGGCCTACACACATGGGCTTTATTCACCAAACCGTTGAAAAGACCTTTAGAACGACATCTTGGGTAAATACCGAACTTATCTACTTTTACTAACAAATAAGCCGAGATAAAGGCAAATATCAAAGTGCTTTTGGACATTCGCCATATTACGCCTGATATTCATAATACATCCCAGAAAAAAAAATTGATAAAACTTAAACTTACCTCTGATTTTAGGCATTTTTTTCTCTTTATCTAGTCCTACAACCAACGGTGTTCGCATCAAGAAATCACGTCCATTAGCAGGTACCACAAAGTTGAAAACTTAGAAAAAAAAATTCCACGTTTTGTTGGGTTCGAAGTCTAAGGTCTGGATCACTCGGACACGATCCATTGTGTCAAGTAACTAATCCAACACACTTATCCAAAGTGCACGTCCACGTATTGACCAGAGTAAGGGTGTCCAGCAACAACTCGCGAGCCTAATTTAGAAACTTGTACAACACCTTCCGTCGGGTTAGTCCACCCGGTACGAGGGAGAAAGGAGAGCAACCACAACATTCGCAGTTCACCTTCGCCTGACGACTCCATCAAGTGAGGGGTGTCGGGAAGAAGGAAAAATGGAGATGGATCAGTCGAAATGGAGGAGGGAGCCGGAGAAAGGACGCTTGCACCTGAGGGAGTAGGAGGAGACTAGGGTGGACCTCATTGAATTGGATGGATCCATGGCATGGATTTTTATAGGGAATAGGTTTGCTACAGGTGAGACCAAGGGGTGGATTTTGGAGTCAATCAAGGAATGGCTGCATGCCACCCAAAAAAGGCTAGTTAATTATAAAAACCCTCAATTAAAAGAATTTTTTACCGGCCCTCTAGTGTTGAAAATTGAAACTTTCAATGTTTTCTCTAACTTTCACTGATTCGGAGTGTCTATAAGTGTGATATAACAAAAATACCCTCAGAAAATCATATTATAAAAACATACGTTCCTGCTACTTCCGTTATAACGAGGTACAACTATCCCACCTTGCCTCCGGGATAATTCTGCGGCCTTTATAAAAAAAAACGAAAAATTTGAGTGACCTTAAAAAAAAATATCCTGGAAAAACATAAAGGAATGTGCAATCCAATAGCCAAGACCAAAAGGTGATGGTTGAAGAGTAAAAATAAACAAGAGGAAAACAAATAGAATATTTTTTCCCTTTTGGACAACTTTTAACCTCGTTGGGACTTTTTTGTTTTATTGACAAGTGAAAAGTTTTCCTCTTACAGTGTCAACAGGTTTTAACTCTTAAAACCAGCAATAAAACCCAGATGGAGGTGTTTTGTCCTGGAAGTGGAACAAACGCCTTATCACTAGTAATACAGCAATAGAAAAGCACTATTATCTTCCCTCCCCCATTTTTGCTTTATTATACTTGAACAGATATCAGTATGTGGAAGAAATCTCCCTCAGCAACTTGACTATGTTTGTGCTTTGCCCCCATTTACTCCCTCTATTGGGAAAAACATAAAAGGGGTCTTTTACTATAAGAGAGGAAAGGTTTTTACTTGCATCCTGGCTGCACCTAATTTCCTCTTTGTCACACATTAGCTAAGTTTTTGCAAGAAGAAGCAATTCTATTTTGTATAAGATAAGCCTTACCGGATGTTGAATATCTCTAAACCTTTTCTCTCTGACTTTTAAAGGGTGACATGAACTTTAGGGAGTTTTTTTCTAGTTGTTGTTGACACAAATGACGTAGGATGAAATAAATTTGTCTAGTTTTAGGTCACTTGGAGTGGGAATTAGGATACCTTCCGGTTAGACTGTATTCTATTCTTAAAAATTAATAGGAGTGGAGGAGTGACCTTGCCCTTGAAACTAAGAAGTGTAACTGGACCGGAAGTGCCCATTCTTAGTATGTAAATTCCACTTTTCATCTATTATTACTGTTTCAATGGAATTTCCGGTTAAAACAAACAAAACGTAACAAACCGTCAATAGTTGACGTATGTTATACTTCAAGGTCTTCTTTAGGTTCGCTCTAAATAAAGTGAAATATAACTCTTCAATGAAAAATAAAAATTTTTGAAATTCTTTTTTTATTACAAAATCCTCTAGAAATCCTATTTAATTACTGCAACTCGTCTGTTTCATTACCGCCTGACGCAACAGGATACTTATACAACTCATTCTGACGTCACGCAGATGTGTAACTGACATTTCATCAGATTACTAAATACAACAAAAGGCATAAAATTTCCCATTTCTTCAAACAACCATATCAAAGCTTATAAAACAAACTCCCCTCTACAGATGTTTTCTATCAAACATCAGTAACACGACACTTTCCCATTTTAATCTAAAATCACGAGATGGCAATCATTCATTAACAGGATATGATTATTTCATCATAAAAAACTAATCACCCCCTTGCACTGCCGTATCTAATTTTTCTAACTCCAAAAATAAAACTCAGTTAATTTAAAATACAAATCCCCGACACTTTAAAAACTCTAAATTGACAGAAATAAATTACCACATTATCTCAATTGTACTTAAAGCAGACCTTGAATAATAAGTGCTCATCTATCCTACAACATCCAACTTAAAATTAATGAAAACTATCAATCACAACTAAGTCACCAGAAAAAGTTTACAAAAAAAATTCAACCCATAACCCTTTGCTTCTAATAAATTCTCCAACTTCTGAAATTGTGCCAGCTAAAGAAACTCCCATAATTTTTTCTCTTCCTACAAACGACCTTGCTCCTTTCTTCAAAGTTCTTTGACACCAACAGTGAAAACCAGCCCCCATCTGCATTGCAAAGTCAAAGAGTTGGCCATCGGGGATAAAAACACGCACACGGCAATTAAAAAGAACAGCACTCGAGGGGCACATTCACTTTCGATTCACACGCCACCCTTTTTTCTGTTCTTAATTTCTCCTTGAAAAATAAGTATATTTTGATAATCTTGTCTTTGATTAAAACTTTTTTTTACGACTTTCAAATAATATTTTGAATGCAAAAGAAACCCCATAGGAAAATGAAGAAATTTTTCTCCTTTTCTTATGAGAGGATCAGTAATGCAGTCGGGTGTGAATGGAATGTAATGCAGCATCAAATAAGGGAACTAGAACAGGTGCAGCCAAAAATGAAGATAAACATTTTAGTTGTGTATGGTTAAAATTCAAAAAAGGGTGAGTTGAAGGGGTTATAAAAAGTGAGGGAGTTTTATAAATATTTTGGATTCAAAGAGGTATGAAGAAATGATGGATGGATCACTTTTGTACGTAAAAGCGGGGGCTGTTTTGCACTTGACTCGAGGCGCTCTTTTTGCAGATAAACTGGCAAAAGCTTTCATTGATTGCCTCCAGAGTGAGTCCAACCCTATAATAAACTCGAAGGAAAAAACTTTTGAATAGATTAGATAAAAGCATATTCCAAAAGGACATTGGCTTCTACTTTTTTAATGTTATTCATTACCCGCATTTGATGACCACTGGCCGGGAAGTGACCATTTGAAAGAAGAAAAAAAACGAGAAGAAAAATATCTTTTTTTCTCTTTTGTCATATTTCTTCCAAGATAGTGTCTGCTCTTATAATTGGGCATTAAGTGACCATGCTTCCTGTCCAAAAGGTCATTCATCTTGAGGAAATTTAAAGTGGTTAAGTCAGTAGTAAAAATAGGAGGTTAAAAACAATGAGGGGTGCTTTTTTTTTCGTGACGCCTAATAAGGAGAAAGAACGATAGAGGGAGTTAAATTCAGTTGCAGACCGCCAACAAAGCAAGGTCAGATGCCTCTTTTGGGAGACGTCAGCATCCATCTGTGTGACAACAAGATGAAGAGAGGGTATTGCGTTTTTACAATGTATGGACTCTTTAATGTAAATGTCAAAAGTACTTCCTCAATATGGAGTTAGACCCCAACAAACCAACAACTTTTATGTTGGAAAATAAATAAGGCGTGTGTTTAAGAAAACAAACTCTGAGCTAAAATTAGAATTGAGTGCGTGGCCAATAGTGTAAGTACAGTGTATGCATTATGTTTTGTAATTATGGGGAGAAGCAGTATGAATGTTTGTCATTGGGCTCAGTTTATGATTTCGGTTTGATATGTAATGGGAGGTTTTTATAAAAATGGTTTTAGTTATTTGGCGCGAGACCAAAGGGCACTTCCGGATAAGTTGAGGCTTTCAGATTTGTCGAAAAAGTTGTGATCTTAAGAATGTTGTTTAATTTATGTTTTGAAAATAGATAGAGATCGTATTTTGGAATCACATGCTCTAGCAGTTAGTAGAAAGAATTTTAAAAGACTTAATACGTATTTCCGGTTGTAAAGAGGAAGATGATAGAAGCTTCAAAAAATGGGAAAACTTCACCATTTACTTATTTTTTTGCAATCAGTTTCGGTTTTGTCTCCAAATTTTTGAAATTACCTCACAGTCACATAGACATTCGATTTTATTACTGCCTTCAAATATTTTCTCACTTTTTTAAGGAACTTTAATTTTGATAAAATGCTAATTTCATAAACATTTTAGACGTACTATGTCTAATTATAAAATGCAATACATAGTGAAATTGAATTCAAACACTGTAAAAGCGCTTTCTGCATAGATTAGCTGACTAGTTTGTTTAAGCATTTGTTTAAAAAATAAAACACAATAGAATATCAATTTTTTAAAACGCAGTTGAATATGCAACGACAAGTATCCACACTAAATATTTTAAAAGCCAACACTTAACCACAAAAGACAAATGGCTTACACTTTGTCAATCCTCATTCCTCCTCTTTCAATTTAAATCAATTTCCTCCTAAAACTCAACTCCACCTTCAAGTCAATACAATCAACCCCCAAAAATCAAGTTTAATTTACCATAATTCTACTGCACAAAAATCAATAAGTAAAAAGGATAGCAATTCCCTATGGGAACACCCTTTCAACAGTTTTAAAAAAAAGTGTCATGCTTTCACGCTTCTACTAACTCGGCAACACAACATAACAACCCATTTGGTAAAAGCAAGCAGACATTAAACCTTTTTAAAAAAATTCTAACGGAAACATGCTCACAACCTTTCATTCAATCTCCTCTTCAGTCTTTTCTCTCAGTTTCCTTTTCCCTTCCTAGGCCACCATTGGATGTGGCAGACGAGGCAGAAATCCCACATTAGACACACAAATAAATCTTTGCCATAAAGAGGAAGAAAAGGCCATCAAATATTTTGCTGTGGCTTAATTTATTGCGACGCACATGTACTTCTTTCTTATTAAGGAAAAGCGACATATATACAATGAAAAGGAACGGTGTTGATAAGCAGTTGTTGCCATCAAATTTTCTGCATCGTCTTGCAATTTCAACTATGATCATTTACTCGTAAGGGTGTTTAACAAAAAAGGGGGTTGGAAAGAAGTGAGATTTTGATTTTTTAACTTTATAAAGGAATTTGCATCAATTTTCATCATGCTTTTTTTCTTTCTACAACTTTTGCTATGGGATTTATGAGGAGCGTCATACAATTAACTTCAAAAGAAAAGGAGAATCATTAAAAGGAAAAAGATTGAACAAGAAAAGAAAAAAGCTTTCCACTAAATTACTTGAAAGATTCGTCCAAGATGAATCAAAAGGGGTCGCAAGAGCGTTGTAACCCCTTTGGGGAGCCACTATCGTCCAGAGCTTTTGTTGACTTTAAACTGGACCAATGCCAGTTGAATTAAATGCAAGAGGAAAAAGGGAAAGAAAAATCTCGTGTCTCGTTAATTCTGCACACGAAGCTCGAGGGTTGGAAGCTTGTTTACTTCGACACCCCCCAGTTCGAAAACAACATTGAACAGACGCGTGTTCGTCTTGACTCCAATGTGATTTCTTGGTGATTCGTTGAGATTCCTCAGGGCAAATTCATCGGATGTGTCAACCTCGGTTTGAAGACGTCGGAAACACAGACAACTTGAGAAGATGGCTGCATATTAAAACAAGCGGATGCACATCAAAGAGTAATGCTTAGTAAACGAGCGGATAAATGTTGCATCTTTACATTCTCGGGGAAATGAAGAAATTAAAGTGGGTAAAAAAAATTGACAGGCATCTAAATTAAAATTTCTTTTTCCAAGACGTGTATGTCGATTAAAGAAAAAGATTAAGAAAACTTTTATTAATGAATAAGCACCACCCAAGTCGTTCTGTAGATCGGATTTCAGGAATGAGTCATCAAAATTTCGAGTCGATATGAATCATTATTCTTCAACTCTTTTAAAAATTTCTTTTGTTTTGGGGTACAAAACTTATTAATAAAATTACTAAAGGATTGAACTTTCAAATTCTAATCAATCTGATTGTAAAGTTCCGCCTGGATATCCTCTTTCCTGCAACGCGGACGTTTCCTTACAGGATTTACACCAATTCCTTTTGACTCAAAAGCTTCAATTTACCAGAGTTGAAAGTTTAAAAAGTGCAAAGCTTTCATTCGAAAGGATTTCTTGTCAATAATTGGCGTTAAAATCATAAAGGGGATATTAATCATTAATAAAAAATTAATTTATGATTTTTTGGAAATGTTTTTTACTGGTTGTTAAAAATGTAATAAAATTGTAAGTTGGGTAATTATATGTTGCGTCTGTTTGTCAAAACCGGAGTTTTATATAATTGGAGACTAGAGAATTTTTTTTTCGCTTTCTCCTAATCAATTTCTTTTGGCTTCAACTAATGGAATCCTTAAAATAGAAAAACAAGCAAACAGGAAATCGTACAATAGTAGTTATTTATTTACAAAAGCACGTAGGAGTGTCTTTAATCTTGGGAACATTGAACTGGATTTTATTGTTCTCATTAATAATATTCTGTAGAATTAAAATTAGAAAAACTTCCGTTTGTTTTGAAAATTTTAAATTGCTTATGAGCTACTAAAGTATCTTGCCAAATGACTGGGGAAAATCTAGCCGGAATTGCTTATACAAGGGTCATAATAATTAATGCAGTTTAAGCGACTTACTAATAGTAGTTTGTTATATTTTCGGTTCAGAACCAGAATCAACGGAAAACCCAGAAATGCTCGTGGTCTGAAGAGAGAAAGTTGCTGTAATCGACCTAGAGTCTTTTTTTACATCCTTTTCTACTTTTACTTCTAAGGGAGTATTTCTAATCCCTATTAATCTCAATGTCCTAATCCAACAGGAAGTGCTACTAACCTTCTCTTCAAGTGATAAGTCAACAATAATCAATAATAGACGCGCATTTCCGGTAGCGAGTTAAAACTTTAAATTTAAAGGGCCCAAAGAACCAACAACAAACTTCCAATTCCCAACCGGAAGTTGTTAATCTTCCTTCCAAACGACAAAAATATTCCCTAAATCATTAATTAATGACTTCAACTCGTTCCTTTCAATTCTTAATACCCAACATAAAACATAAAAAATTCCCATTGTACGATCTTTATTCGCATTAAGCACGCGCCACTTCTCCTCTTTGCATTATTTAATGCATTTCTGGGTAATTTCATAACACGTACACAAACCCCTATTGTCCTAGAACAAGGAAATTAGTTTCCTAAGCCATTTCTACCAAGATGCAATTAAACTCAATAGCATACAAAAATCCCCCCACAAAAAAAAAAAAAAAAAATCAATGGGTAATGTCACAGCTCGCATAAATCCAAACACGATGAAATTTTTCACAAATTACACTTTTGAGAGAATGGTATTACTATAAAAAAAAGCTCATCTCAGCAGACTCCATTCTTCTTCCCAAAAGAGCAAAGATCTGACAAGGCACACTTCATGACTCAGCATCAGAGAGGATTTTACCTGTCAAAAGAGAACTGACCCCTAACCACTCATTCACCGAGATGAAGATACTTGGTTCTCACCACTATTTCCCACGTACAATATAAATATATTAGGTGCTAATGAATTCACCAACGAATAAGGCAACTTCATTGACTACCAAATGATCCGTGAGATTTAACAAGAGATAGACGAAGAAGAAAAAAAAAAAAAAAACTTTTCCCCACAATTGATTTACAGCGACGGTCGCAAAGTGTAAGTGGTTAAATCTGGTGTGGATGTTCCCTTCCTTTTCTCCGTTGGTGATGCAAGTTTAAATGGTAGAGGTGTGAACTTTACTGACACAGCTATGTATCTCGACCATAGAGGGAGCTTTATGACAAAGTGCTCGTATCATTGCCAGAGGTGTAACACACTTTTTTTTTCTTTATTTTCTTTTTCATGATTTATTCATATTCTTGTTCGTTCTTTTATCTACACCCTTCGAAAACGTCCACCTGGTTTTAAGGTTGTGGATATAGATATCAAATCCCCTTGAGAATTTGTGATAAAATATATTTTGGTTGCTATCATCACTTGTAATTATACTTGAAGATTTGATTATATTATTTGAAGTTCTACTCTTTTAAGGTGTATGTATGAAGGTTTATTTTCTACTGGTGGTTAAGTAATCAATAAACTCACAACTGCGCCATCTATTGATCAAAAAAATCGAGGCATGTTGCCAATAATTTTTTTCCCGGTGGAGAAAAAAATTGAAAGGAAGTTTTTTTTTTCTTCCAGTTTAAGAAAAAGTAAAAAAAAAAATAAAAATTTAAAAATGTCTTACCTGGTCGATCTAGAAGAACAACGACATTTGCAGGAAAGTATCCAGTGCGCGAAGAATATTCATCACCAAAAATAACTCCTTTCCAACGTCCATCTTCGTTCTGTTGCAGAACCTGAAAGGAAGGAAATACAAATTAGTGAAAATCTTAATAAGTAATATATTATTCAACGCATCAAAATGTCATTAGGAGAAAAATCTAATTATAAAAATTCTCACATCCTATTCATTCAATAGAAAAAGGTCAATTCTGTTTTGACGCTTAATGCGATAAAAACATAGAAAAAACTAATAAATCAAAATGAGCTTATAATGACCCATCGTATACAATTATCTTGGATAACCAATCATCTAACACATAGTACGTGCGCAGCCCCATTTTGTTTCAACGTAAGAATGGTAACATTAACTGTATGCTGCTATAATTTAGTCTGCGCAAACTCCTTAGTTAGTATTACGACATTCCAGTTTTTATATATATTATACACACCACTTTACCTAAAAATGTTTTTGAACTAACCTTGTTGGCTATTATAATTAAAAATTAAAGAAACGTTTCCAATATAAAAAAAATAATAATAAAATGCTTCCAATATAGTCCTATGTCAGTGGGCATTTTGGATATTTTCCCCTGCAATCGATATTATTTGTCCGATACTGACATGGATTTGGATGGGTAGAAGTTGCAGAAGCAATGAAGGTTTTGATCTTAAATCATGGTCGAGTTGCTACAGCAGAAGACGATATATTGGAAAAAAGTCTGCTCTCACTTTTTTTCTCATAATTCAATTGAATACAGCACATATCAGAGTTTGTTGACTTGCACGCCCATGACAGGCGTGCGCTGAATTCTTGGAAATGTACACTCAAACAAGTACCCATAATACATTGGTGGACAGAGAAATTGCAGTTATGACACTAACTCATAGTAGGATACAATTTCTGACATTTCCTTCCCTTCTCGATCTTCAGGGGGTGAAGAACTGATGGACTAAAGTTCAAGGATTGTAATTTCATATTGATGACTTTAAATGAGACTCGACATAAAAAATGTTGATTTTTTTTTTTTGTTTTTTATCGTCTTAAATTTTTCTTTAAAAAAAAAAAAATCAGTGTCATGTATGTTTGTGTATTCCAAGGGCGCTGACCCATTTGGTAAATCATCAGTGTGGGTAGCAAAAAGGAGGAGATGGAAAACTCCATTTTTCATAGTCCTTGCATAGTACTAGACTTTACCAAATGGCTGTTATGTATATTCAAGAAGCAGCAATTTCCAATAACAACCCATAGAAAATGCCAAACACGTCTTGCACTTCATGGCCACAGCATCCGCTGCCAGAGGCGAAGGAAATGGAGCAACTCCTACACTAAAGAAGAAAAAATATTCTCCAAAGCTGGCGAGACACGAATTTCAAAAGGGAAAAAATGTCCTTCAACCAAACCACAAACCGATAATGCGTTAAATCCACCTAATATCATCGCCCCAAAAAAATTATCGCACGTTCTCGGGGAGTGAAAGACGGACCGAGGAGAACTATGGCCTTTTAATAGGTTCAACACCTTTCTTTTAGTTGAATAGAAGGATGCTTCCGGTTATGTTGGTGTTTGAAAGGTTTTTGACAATACTAGACACTACAATTGTTGAACTGCTTAAGAGGTTAGCTTTAATGGGAAAAAGATGTTTTTTTCAAATGAATTTTTTTAAAAGTATTGAAAAAAAAACTCCACTTCCGTTGGATTGGAAGTGTCATTTTACGAAAATAATGAAAGTTAAGCTTTGGGAAAAACAACTTTTTCAATAGTCCTTCCCCACACTAATATCTAGTTTTATCAGTGGTGTAAATGAGAATTCAAGATCATGTAATTACTATATAAATCGTTTGATTGGCTTTCTGGTACTTGTAATGCAGAATGCGTAAATAGTTTAAGCTCCCTTATTTTGAATTGTAATTGACCAATGATAAATGTTCCAATGAATTAAAGCTAAATGAACCCTTAATTGAGAGTCACGTAAACACGAATAGGAAAGCCAAACACCAATTTATTGTCTTACGGCGTGCAATCTGAATATTTTTTCTTGTTAGCATCTAATTGAAGATTGCTGTATTCAAAGTGCTTAATCTTTTCATTGTTTATATCGCTTTTCAGATGAGTAGAAAACTAATTTTCAATTTGCCATTTATGTTATCTCGAAAACAACTTAAATTCACAATTGACTTTGAACATGCCTCACTATTAATACTTTTGTGTATATACAAATACAATGGGCAACTGCACCAGCACTAAAATCATGCACTTGATATACTTCCATTACCTAATTAATATATTAACTGAGATATCAGATATTTCAATACCCCTGATTCATAGTACTTATAAATTTCAAACGTAAAAACATACAGAATTATCGTACACCCACTGCCAATATTGCATAGTCAAATCCTCATTACTTTCTTCCAACTGCAACTTCACCCAACACTTCCAAACAGACGTAATCTACAACCTCAACTATCAACTCGTCTTAATTTCTCGCATCCCCTGAAACCGCATATCACACAACCCCAAGAGAGAAGGAAAAAAAATCAACAACTCACTTTTAATACTTAAAGCGACGAGTTACAAAAGCCCAGACATAGTCGTAAAGCGCAGACAAGAACCAATATTTGTCTCAAGTACACATAATCCTCAATTGAAGACAGGTGCTTGCACTTAAAACTCGTGGCAAAATAGCATGGGAAGATTACATAAAAGAGGTTGTGACTCTTGTAGGGGCAAAAGAGAAAAGAGGAACATCATCCGTCTCGTAATAGAAAGAGAGGAGCAAACCCATTACTCAGCGCCCTATCGCCCGCCATTATCTGCACTAGTCTAATTCCCAGCTGCTTAATCACTGCCTGTTGGCTCCGCTGATTCCATAGGCAACTCCTCCGTCTGAATTATCGGCTCGAGGCAGCGCAATGTCGGCGTCGGCCAACAGGCACAGACTTCTCTAATCACGTGCACAACGGCTTGCTAACATTATCTCCTACTAACAGCGCACAACATCCACCAAATTACCACTGACCAATTAACTATCTCGTCTAAGGGTTTTCTGAGTGCTCTGTCTTAGAACACATTTTCTCGTAAGATTCTTCTTTTCCGGAATGTGTACAAAACACATTCTCTTATCTTCATTTCAAGTTAATTAGTGATGTCGTGATAGTTTTTAAGAGGAATGTGTTGAGGTAACTAAAAGGTTGTGGACGTGTTATAAATTGTTTGTGCAATTGAACGTTTTCGAGAAAATTTATTGATGTCAACTCAAGGGGAGATATGATGGGCATATATCATGTGATTGTTGTCAAAGCGTATCGAACGGAATTAATACGGGATGGGCGGAAGTGTGGTGTTTCGAAAATAAACAGACATTAAGCAAATCTATCCTTGTTATTAGTGAAGCATGGCTGAATAATCTGTTGTAGCATTATTTATGGATCAGGAAGGGCACTATTAGTTGAATTAGAATTTTAAAATAGTGTTAAGACTGATTTTCACATTTGACGTCAATAGCGAGACGCAATCCGCTTACACAGCAGTTTTTTGTTACGTCCCACCACTACGTTATGTTAGGTGTGAACACAAGTGAGACCTAGCCTTTACGCCTCCTAAATGTGCATTGACATTTTACCCAAAAATTTTTGCAGTGGAGATCTGAAAGCCCCAGATGAAGCAATGTTTCAACTCATTCATCAATGTTTATTTTTACTTCATAATATGTCTATCTTTGAATACTCTGGTATAAATGTACGTCACAAATTGTGGCTCGAATACCGA
The DNA here is from genome assembly GCA_034686365.1 of Pachymerium ferrugineum. Taxonomy (NCBI): domain Eukaryota; kingdom Metazoa; phylum Arthropoda; class Chilopoda; order Geophilomorpha; family Geophilidae; genus Pachymerium; species Pachymerium ferrugineum. The sequence goes on along the minus strand of JAQGAS010000063.1, from coordinate 73,913 downwards.
ATTAGATTGTCCTCACGTAAACCGCAGACGCTTATCTCTGTAATCTTGAAACCTTTCTTTTAGTTATATATCGATTCCGATCACAGCTCCCTTACCATAGTGCAGCACTTTTTTATCTACCTTTAAGGTACTTCTTATGCGTATTCATTGATATAGCAACAAAACCAACATAAATAAAAGTTGCACCGTTCATAAATAGACAGCACTGTGTCCCCTTCCCAACTGGATTCAATTTAAATAAGAAACTTTAAAAGACGTATAGGCATCTATTGGCCCTATTAAGAGATGCAAATCCGAATTTGTTGTGAATACCGTTATCTAAACAATTCTGCAAAATAAGTTTCCATTGTGACATTTGACTTACATCCACCTTATAGAAACTCCTAAGTCTAATTTACTTAAGTTTCTTTTATTTCAACCGTTTTTTTATTCTTTAAAAAAATACGTTAAAGAATTTTAAAACGGTCAATACAACTTCTTTACTGAACCCAACACACAAAAAGAAAAGTTGCTTACACTTCGTTCCTCATGACATTCACGTCCATCACTTTCATAAAATCCCCCCCCCCCCCAAAAAAAAAATCTTAATGCGAAAGTGCTTATACGAGTTCATTAAATAATTCACATGTACTTAAAAAAAACAATGTAAAGCAGGAAAGCTCAAATTTCAAAGGCGGTGCTTTTGTCTAGATGTGCATAAACCATGGAGCAGATCGATGCTCAATTAAGACTAAATAACACGTGTGAACCTCCCCTTCTTTGCTAAGCTGAATAGTTAATCCTCCAGCGGCATTTTTAGATTAAGATGTTGCGGAAAGGAAATAGACAGGCAAGATTTCTACTCACCGAGATGAGCTCTCCTTCTCTAAACGATAATCCGTGAGGATCAGCAGGATTGTGATAGTTCGTTATGGCTCTCGCCTGGACAGCATTAATGGCCTCTGAAAGAGAGAAAAACACATTTCAAAGCTTGTTAGGCAACTTGATACGTGAGCTGGGTTATTGTCTTTTTGATGACATATAGTAAGGTGTAAGTTTTAATTCCAGGGGAAAGGAAAAAAATATTTTATTGCATTTCAGGTTTGCTAGAGAAAATTTTATTACCTTCAGTTTTAAATAACGTCAAGTTAGAAAACAATTTGAGTATTTTTTTCCTTATCTTCCTGAATTATAATTCACATTACGCGGGTTTTTCGCGCGTAATAATAACCGCAATTATAGCAATCAATTTTGAGTGAAAAATTCCATTTCCTCATTCACAACTTCTAAAAATAAGACACGATCAAACTTATCACGAAACAGAATAAATAACCTCGAGAGTATTAAAAATCATAAAATGTCAAACCCTAAAAAAAATTTGTACTTTAAAATATTCATTTGACACACATGAAAAATTAACAGTTCATTATATACCTGATTTAAAAAAATGTAAAAGTGCAATAACCCCCGTTTTATTACTTTAAAAAAAAGTGTAACCGTTAAAAGTGACTCAAATCTTGAAAATAATAGTCGTAATAAAAAAAAGTTGATTAAAAAGTTGCTGAGTAAAAATTAGGTTCAAAGAAATTGATTAATAACCGTTTTATTATACAAGTCGTTTTTCCCCTTATATAATTCCTATTCATTTTTTCGGCGTGAATAACCCGACAATAAAAATACGTGAAAAAAAAATTTTATGTGCAAACAGAAAAAGGTTGAGTCCTATGAAGAAAAGAAATGACGACACAAAGTGTGAGCCGAAAGTAGAGGTGAATGAGGTGGTTATAAAAAAATATGATAGGCTAAAAAGCGTTTTGAGGTCACAGTTAAAAAGATGCAGGTGCACGTTTATCAACCCTTTAGCATTAATCCAAAATCCACGATTCCTTTAACGTTAATGACCGTGTTGACAGCATCAACTCGTAATTACATTTCTTTTCATTTTAATGGCTATTTCTGCACTCATAAACAGCATATTATTCCACAATCATGCTGACACGCATAGAGATCGAGGGAAATGGAAGTGAAAGCGAGTGTTTAAATGGAGAGCTGTTTTAGGTGGTTGAAATTTAATTGAGTTTTATATGATGGTGTATAAAGGTTTACGTTTTAAAAGTTCTTGTTAGGCTAGAAAATGGACTTGAATTTGGAGGATGAGAAATGTTTTCGGAAAATTAAATTTTTTATATCTCGGAATGTAAGGTGAGTGTTTTTGGAAGTGTTAAAAATACGATATTCACGGTAGAATATGCAACAGTGAGAGTTTAAAATATTTAAAATGCTATAGATGGTTTCAATGTTTAAATTGTATCCGACTCAAGTGTAGTCGTATGTATAGAAAGTAGAAGCTGGCCCAATTCCCGTGACATTGGCAATTTATTTGATCAGTGAGACTACAGTCCTTACTGTGTTTAACGGCCAAATTCAGTAGACTAAATGTTATGCTTACACAAAACTGATAAAAAATTTGCAATGACTCTAAAAGCCACCTAGACATTGCCATTTTTGTTGCCCAATAAGAGTGTGTGTCTAATTTTTTAGTCTAAGCTGTTTATTATTATCTTAAAAATACGAAGAGCAGTCCAGACGAAATGAAAACTTAATATTAAGTAAATAGGCAAACCTGTACTGTAAAAAGGATCTTACCACCATCCATTGAATTATTTAATAGTATAAAGGTGAATCGAATGTCACAGGTATAAAACTGATACTGGGATAAGCAATATGACAGTCGACAGGTTCAACCAGCACCTTTTAAACGGGGCTGAACTTTTATGTTTTATGCACTCTACAAATTTAAGAGAGATACATTTTCCTGAGTGTTCCTGTTTTACTCATAGATCACGCTTATTATTATTTTATATTCGAAGCCTTCTTGAAGGAGGGTAGAAAAATGTACATCTTTTACATGCAAGTTGAGCTATCCTCTAATGGAACTAGAATTTAAAAGTGACCATACCCTTATAGGTGTGTTCTAGTTGTGTTTATTACATCAGATCAATGCATGCTTACTTGAATATATATACTTAATTTAACATGCAAATTTTAATTAGTAGTTCACCAGGCTATTCAGTCTGTGATGTTTGTGAATAAAATTTCCGACACTTGAATTTACAGTGCGGTTATCAGCCAAATACAAATCAATATTTTCATGTTAAAAACGGACAGATGAGTGAATTGTTTACCTTAGATTTGTATAGATATTTCTCATCTGGTGTAATGAATGAAATGGCGATTCTTTAATGTCGAAAGAGCTTGAGAATTTCGCGCATGTGCAACTTCTTTATAAGCCACATCTCCCAGAGTTAAAAATTGTGAGATTAATTTTTCTCATAAATATGAAGTGGCTCTACTTTTAAAGTGTTGATAGTGGTACATTAGCAATGTCTAACCATTTTAAATAAGTTTCCTTTCTGAATTTTAATTTTTTAAATTACAGTTTCAAAATGGTTATTAAGTACTTAAAGTCCATATTGCTTTCAACATAATTGGTTTAAACTACAATTTAAATAGTTATTAAAAAATTTATAATTACAACTTTTTTACGTACATTTTTAAAATTTATCTTCAGATCTTTTAATATAATAAGGATACAAAGCTAAAACATTTTTTTCTCCAAAAGTTTATATTACCAAAAAGAAAAATGAAAAAATGCCCTTATTTCCTAAGTAATCCTACACAACCATCCAAATTTAATCTCATTATCCAAGTTCCCAGCATTATAGATAAGTAAAATAAATTATCATCCAAGAACTAGTCACAACAAATTAAGAAAACTTCAAATTAGACTTAAAAAAACAAATCCGAGCTTTAAAAAAAAGTCTTTAACCGCTGCTAATCCAACATTGCACAATTCCCGTTTGCAATCAGCAGCTGCCCAATTTCCGAATCCACTTGCACTTCAATCCCGGAGTGTTAATTTCGAGAAAACCGACTCCAATTATGCACTTGCACCCCCAACACCACCAAAACGATTAGGGCGAGAGAGGGAAAAAGAAAATAGAATATCCCCACAACTACTTGCCCCATTTTTGTGATGAGTCACAAGACGGATAAAACAGACGCAAGACTCACGACTTTTACTCGCGATTAAATATGAACACGATAAGTCACTTTGTCGCTATTAAAAAAAAAAGAGACGCCACTCTTTTTTTCCTCTTCCTCCCTGCTCGGGTGATTTTTTTTGTGTCGTTTGCTTCATCATTACTAAATTATATCCCTCGCTTCCCCCTTGTCTAGCTGCAAAAGATTACACGTTTCGTGATTAAGAGGAAAAGAATAGTTGTGCGCAAGTGCATTAGACAAGTGGCGACGCCCAGATTTGGGTGGAGGATGAGAGGAAATTGATGCAGCTGACGATTCTCATTATTTTTATTGTATTAAAATTGTGTGATTTGGGTTTTTAGAAAGAGGGAAACGGAAGTAAATGCGCACCGGTTGGAGTTTTTTTGTGTGGGATTTTTATTTTTTCCTTTGTAATATAAACCTATTGTTTTTTTCGGTAATTTTCGCAGCATCCCTCCAGATGGCGCTACCTTGAAAAGTTTTTATGTGCGTTTAAATTTCAAGTTTGTTGTTGCTTTTCGAAGGATTTATGCACTTGTTAGTGACGCATAAATCACGTTACAGCCTTCTGCTCAACTTCTCCACAGTTACACACAAACAGCTTTGTCTGTTTCGTGTCTATCATGCAACAAGGTTCACACACAAAAAAAAAAATAACAAAAACTTTTCTTTTCCAATACCGGAAAACAACAGTTGGGGAAAAGAATAAAAGAAAAAAAAAACATCACTCAATGTAATAACCTCTCAAATCCAATCAGCAGACAAACAACATTTTCTTTTCCTCCCTTTATGTTTTCTTTTTTTAAAGAGAGAGCAAAAATATTCTATCCGCCTTTTCCAACTTCGGATCAATTGCTTAACGAACATCATCAGCATCCAGGCTCAATCTGCATGTTAGGCACATCTATTTCGAGCTAGGTAGAGAAAGGGGGGAGAGTGATATTCAGCACGTGGCGGGGGTGTAATTTACGATCTCGAGTGGCTCCCTCTTGCAAGCAAAGAAGATTATTCGTGGCTTCAATTCTGTACAGCCTCGAGATGCAACCGTTCAAGTCGTCGACTAAATACGGGATAATTTTATTTTCCCCTGTTTATACTGGAAAGAATTAGCTCAGATTCAGTACAAGTTTCGGCAGAAAGTTTGAAAAAGACCGGCGGTTTAAAATTATGACGTGGGACTGTCAAAATGTAACTAAACTAAAGCGGAATAACCATAATAGATTACATTAGACTTCAAGCATATCATCCATCCCCTTCACGGTATTGTAGGAAATTGAGGATGATGGACAGTGATATCACACAAAGTATCGGACCCCTTTTTGGTCAACGCTCTATGATTACGAGATATTATTAGTAGAATTTGTACTGTGTTAATTCTGTTTTTATTGTTTTTCTAAATGTCTAACGTAAAACTGAAGACCTTTATAAAGTTGATGGCATTTGAATTTTGAAGTGTGATCACGTAAGCTACACGACTTAACTTTTTTTTCTCATTCTCCCCTACATGCTTATGTAACGTGTGAGGATGTAGCGAAGAAAAGTGACATCTCAAACTCGGCATGAGACTGTTGCTATTTTAATTTTCCTATATATGAATACGCGTAATATAGTTGTAACCTTTAACATACTCGCGGATTTTACTTCTCTCGAATTTTCAGTACAGCTAGACGACAAGCCAAAGGGAGAATAGTTTTTATAGCCATTTCCATGCCTACAAATACATTACAATTATGATTCTTCTCCTATGGCAACACTCGAAAACATTAATTATGTATAAACATGGTGGTTTGTTATGTGAACCTTGCTTTTCTTATGTTTTGACATGTCTTGTACGAAACTAATTATACTTAAACCTACACATTTTAAACTGGAAACTTTCATAACACAGCACCCCATTATAAAAAAGAAACATTTCTAGTTTTATTTTTCTCCTGAAAATCTATAGAAGTCTCTGGAGAAATCTTATTTCACCTCAAACTGCCCCTTACATTTCACATTCAAATTCTTTCATCTTGACCACTTCCAAACTCAACTGCTTATTCAACTGCAGCTTCAATTCTAATAAGGCACAAAATTTTAACCATTTTTTCGCTATCCTGTGAAAGAACCATCACCTATCTCAACCATAACTGCCTTTTAATACCGCTCCAAAATGGATATGAGGCGAAAAACAAGAAAAATGTGATGGCAAGTTAGTGAAAATGTGCGCACGCGCAGTCGAGTTACGAGCTTCAAGTTTCCATGCAGTTTACTGGTTATCAATAAGTCAGATAAAAATGGGGAAACAGGCAAACATCCCATCGGTTACTCGCATCAATGTCGATCGAAAGTCATAATACGGATAGTGAAAAGAGAGGGGGAGAGGAAAGGGAAGTTACACTAGATGAGAAGGGGGGAGCATCCAACATTCATGTCAAGTTTCTTGTGACTACACTAGGAAAAGACCGATATACAAGCAGGTCCACCCTTGAGGAAGATTAGTTGGAAAGTATATATAAATTATGTCCAATGCTTGGGTGTGTATCCATTACACAGTTGTATCTTAGCTTTTTATTACACCCATCAAAACGAGTGTCGTAAAAAAAAAAAAAAAGAAAAACTCAAAGCTGTGAAATTGGCAGGCAGAGAAAAAAAGATGAGGTAAAGTTGAAATGATTTTTCAGTAATAAATTTTTTTTATTACTATTTTAAAAGGATTGCTGATAAGAGTATCAAAAATTGGTTCGGGTTTTAAAATGTATGGGGTTTAATATCAGCATGCCTTTGGGATTAGTGGTTGGGATTTATTGGATTAACAAATTTGATTCGCCTTGCTAAACAGATTTGTATTTAATGTAGTGGTATTCTTAGTAATGCTTGTTGTATTGTTAGTTTGAGTGACTTCCGGTTTTACTACGAGTGTAAATTGATTGGAGAAACCTCTAGTTAATCGATTTAACAAAGTGAGAAGCCAAATTTAACCGGAAATGCCCTTTTATTCAGTTTGTGACGCGAACTTCCGGTTTGGCTGAATTAATCAGACGTATTAAATGTCTATTGTTGGTTGTAAAATTTGTAGTGTCGTTCACCTTTGTTGTTGACATTTAATTTTAGGTTTATCTTCAAAACCAGAAATGCCCTTTGCCATAAAACATAAAAAGTTGTAGGGTCCTATGTACATGAAGGGCCAAAACCCCTATTTGAAGTTTTATTGTCCCTATACTGAGTTTCCAACTAAACAAAGTTTTTGATTAATTCTTCTTTTCCTTGGTATGTATCTCGTTTTATTTTGCATTTTCTCATCTCCACTTTCATTTTCTCTTTGCATTAAACCGTATTCATTAAAAGAGCGCACAAAGCCAACATTTGCCTTTTGAAATATGTTTTTGGGTTAGTTAATATTACACCCGAGTTTCTATTAAATTCACTCACATCAAAAATATTTAAATGTAAGAAAGATGAAAATAAAATTCAAAGTTACAAACATTACACCGTTTTTAAATTTCCGAAATAGGCCCGTTAATTGAAAATTAAGTGCAGAGAATATAAAATTCTGTATGTTTATATACATATATGTGAAATTATTTTTTTTTCAATCGATTCATGTTTGAAATTGATTTTCCTCGCTCGTCTTTTTCCAGCTTAATGCTCGTCCTATCACCAAATGCACCTTCTTGAAATTCAAGTAAAACTCGACAAGTATATGACTTGTTCCTACCTACCGACAATCTGTTGCCTGAGATAGGCCTTCAAAGCTTGGGGAACAAAGCTTATTAAAGACTATTTAACTTCATGAGGGAAAAAATTCGAACAATTTGAAATTTGAAACTGGAATTACTTAGAAAACAAATTTTATCAGTTTCAACTAACTCTACTCAAGTTTCGTTTTCTTATACGTGTGAATTAATAACTAAAAACTCGCGACTTGTTTTTAGTTAACATTTCAAATGAATTTTAAAAGAACCTGAAAGTTGTAGGTTTGTTTTTGTGTCTCTACAAAGCGCTTTCAAAACACCTGCTTACTTAGCTAAGAAGTTAATTATGTGCAGCTCATTTACACTTTTGTCTGGAAAAGGTTTTGTAGACTTTACGTTTTCGCCTTGTGCAGGTTGTTTGTAGTAGTGTACACTGTGATAAACGATGAAATAGTGTAAATTTTATCCCTACAAGACACTTTTCTCTCTTCTATCGACTTCTGAAACGACTGTTTTTTTTTTCATTTTTTTAAATGTTACATTACAAAAGTTCCAATTAGTGTTCACACATTTGCTTTTCCTAATATATTTTTGGTTATTTTGGTATTTTATGTTTAAATTACGTTTTTGGGGTTAATACAGACTTTCATTTCTAGTAGCCTATTCATGATGATTAGAATAAAAATAGGACGGTAATGAATTTATTTCATTTTTTGACACATGTTGTAATTACATTCGTAATTTCATCAAATTATGGTTGATGCCCATTAGGATTAACGTATCTAAATTAAATTACTTTATGCGTTCATTTACTGATACGCAAGGTTGCATTGAAAAAGAATTGTCTCATATCATAGAAAACCTTTTAAGGCGGCTATACATGGAATTATATGACAGCTAACCTATAACATAGGCAAGTAAAGCCATACAAAGTGACTGACTTCATATCAGATTCCTCAAGGGTAAAAAAAAAAAAATATAGATATTTTAAAAACTAGATATTCTGTAATAAAAAGGTGAAAATGTGAAAACATATACATGAGCGCGAGTGAATCAGAAAATTGAAGTATTTTGAAATTCTAAGAGGAAAATCTTCTCTTGGCGCATTGTGCACCTGGGCAAAACCCAAAAGCATTTTTCAGTTGAGACAAGTCATTCCCCGCGTTCAGTTCACATTAACGATCATTGGTTTCCTTCTGGCATTTGCATGGCTCTCAGCCGAGATTTGCATCTTGAACCACGCCAACTGCGCCCCACTTTTGAAGCCGATGGGTTATGATGAAATTTTACATTCATTTATTTTTCAACTGGTGTTCTTGCCTCTTTCTACACGAGTGATTGCTGGAATCCATCTTGTGATTTGACGTTAGAAAATCATTTTCTTAAAGTGCATCTGGAGCCGATTTCTTTCCCCCTTCCCCAGTCACGACAATTCATCGTTGCTATAAAAGTTTGATTTCATCGTTGGGTATAAAAATTCCTGTGTCAAACGATTGTGTCTGGGAAATTAATACATCAGAAAAAAAGTTTTTTTATTTTACTATTGGTAAATAAATTTATCAGTATCAAGTATATAAATAAAACTCCAATTCGTTAAATATTTTTTTTAAAAAAACCGAAACGTCAAAAACCGATTGACATCAATAAAAATATAAAATTAAATTTATCACAGTCAAAAACAAAACACAATTTATTTTCCAATAAAAGTTTCATCCATATCCAAAAACCAGAGATGTCAAACCGTAATCTAATTCTCGTCATTCACTGTAGAAAAAACAGAAAACCCAACTACAACTTTAACCAAGAGAAAAAAAATCATTTAATTCCAACCCAATTATCACCATTATTTTAGACCTTCACAAGCCGCAATCAAACCCCATTCCACGCGAATAAATCACAAAGAATGAAATAAACTCTAATTACAATCTACCATTTTTAATAAAAAAAAACTACTGAAAAATGTGGTCAAATAATCTTAACTCAAAAAGTCAACACTAAAAAAGAAAGACCCTTCAGTCACTCACCCTCATATCTCGAGAACGATGCAGGAAAGCCGCTTCCAATCCGACGTCGACCCGAATTCGGGCGTTGCTACACTACAACGGGGCGATCGTTGAGTGTGCTCGGACTATCCGAAGTTAGTTAAAACAGGGAGGAGAGGCAGAAAACTGATGCCGATACGTTATTTGCAAATTGAATAAGAAGAGAAAAGAGGAAAAACACCGCCAAGAGATCTGCAAAGGCGCTGCACTGGAATGCACAGATGTCACGAGGGAAAGGCGACTACAGTAGCCCAGGGGTTGCTTTTGTGTTTTCGCTTTTCATTCGAGCCTCTGGCGGCAGCCACATCACAAGGCCGATGAGTTCACTTTTCTCTTGTGAGGGTTCGAAGCAAATAGGAGTGAAACAAGCATGAGAATGCAACATTATTGCCTGACTTATTTTACATTTTTTTTTTCGCACTGTTTAACGGATTTTTTTTAATTGTAGGATTAAGGGTTTTAGTGATTTTTGGTTTTAATTGGTTGAATGGGGTTGTTTGAAAGTAATCTTTTGGATAGTTAAAATGTTATGTGAATTTTTTTAATTTTTAGTGTATTAGAAATAAGGGGTTTGGAAATGGGGAATAAGGAGGGGAAAAAGAATTCCTATAACGATGCAAGGGATTCATTTGATGACTCAATAAACGTCAGAAGCAGTCAACCAAAACTTCCAAATGGTAATAGGAAAGATGGGAGCTCATTTGAACCTCTCTAACCAAACGGGAATATTTTGGAGAGCAAACATGGTTATTCGATCACTAGGACGAATAAACTTGAAAATTACACATTAAAATTTTCATTTAAAAAAATTTTCTAAGAGGGAATTTAAAAAGAAAGAGAAAATTACTTTAGATGAATGCGTAACCCCCCCCCCCTCCCTAAAAAAAAAAAAAAAAAAAAATAGGTGGTGTTAAAACAATTTTTGGGAAGACAGGTCTTAAAAAATATATTTTATATGTTTTGAAATTGAAGTTAACAATTAGTTTCGGTAATTTTTTTAAAAAGTAGTTAATAATGCTCCTAATTTGTAGATTAAGAGTTGTAAATTTTTTTATATTTTTTTTAAACCATTCAAAACTTAAAGAACACGGCATTCCCCATTTTACGAAAACAGATAACGACTGACCAAAAGGATCATCTGTGGTGTCGTTGTAGCGGCCACTCACCTTTAAACTGTTTATTGATCCAAAGACGAGCCCAAGCAGTGCGGGTATGCAACACACAGCCCAAACTAAGTAAACTCCACGTTCTTACCTTAAATGATACGAAATCCACACATTTTATCAACTTCTATATAATAATTCACCTTTGACATTTAACCATTTGTTTACATTTAGAATTCGATCAAATATTGAGTACAAACAGTCAATAACACTCCTATGTTTTTACATTTTACAGATCAAAGTTCATAAGGGTTAGAACCGTCTATCAGATGGTGTCAGGCATCGCAATTACGCCTCGTTTGGTTCCCAATAAAATCTAATTAACTGTCAATGCTAGCAGGACAGGCATCGTTTGTGTTGTTAAAGAAAGAAGGAGTTCAAGGGGTTATCCTTGAAGGGATCAAATGAACGCGCGTCACGATTTGGCTTTACGTCTAAGAATCGTGTCGATTGGTGATTCGGTTCAAAGAACTCTTGGAAAACAAGAAAAGAGAAGAGTTATTTCGCTTGACATTTTGCACTGTGTGAAATTTAAACCCAAACAGGAAACGTGAATTCAACGTTGCGTGAAGTGCATGGAATTTGAATAATTCATGTACAGACAGGTAAATAACTTAGTAAACGAGTAGCTAATTGCCTGTCCAATGCAATGAAAACGTTAGGCTATTTTATGGATTTCAATTTATGTTTTGGTTTGCAAAATGGGGGAAAATTTTCTCTTTGTTATATTTAGTGAGGGGATTATTTAGTTAAATGCCATTCGAATCGGTAGCCAGAAGAAGGGATTTTGGAGAACGTGATTTCACGTCTCTACAAACACGACATTGTACCGTCAAAATTGATCAATAAAACACCGAATAAAATTCCAAAGCTGATCTCACACACACAAAATGATACCCACCGACGTGATTTTTTCTCCCCCCTTCTTTTATTTCGGCAAAAATAGATCTTAATGGATGACAACTAAAAGGTTTTGTTTACTTCCTAGAAACGAGATTAATGCTAATTTGGAAATAGATAGGTTTCATTTTCTAATTTATTTAATTAGCCATTAATTAGAAACTGAAGAGCCTTGTCTGGAAATTTTTTTTCGATTCAATTATCGTAATCATTTTTATTCAATTCAAAGGAAAAAATTATTTCCCATTTTTAATATAAGTCAAACTGTGACTAAATATGAAAATGTATAATATCTCTTATCCATTACGATTATTTTTCTAATCTTAAGCATTTTTTTTTCTTTATTAGTTTTAATCAACTTTTCTCTGTTTGTGTTTATATATAAAACTATGAAATCATTAAGCTGTCATCAAATTTACATTGTTTTTAAAGTCAATTACTTAAATACTTGTACTGCTTAAGTGATAATAATAAATTCGGGCCAGGTTAACTGTTTATTTTCCACCCCACATTTCTTACACCCTATACACGCGTTACAGCATTGTCAAGTGTGAACCCATCCATAAACATCGCATCTGAATAAAAATTTGCCAATTATAATTTTTTGTGAAGAAATTCAGCTAAATTTTGAAACCACAATTCCCCAAATTCAACTTTTTTCTACAAAAAGTAATTCCCCTTTGCCTCCATAACAATTACCATTTCAGAATATAAATTACCACTGCTTTAAATAATTTACTAATTTCTACACACACTAAAAAGAAAATAAATCTTAAAATTTGTAGCTACAAATTTTTTTCACTCATCGTTTCTTTGCAAGAGACGAAAAGATTCCTTATCATCGACCAGAATCAAACCATTCCCCACATCTTGCCAACCCTAAAATTTACGAGTGTGAGCAAACAAAAGGCCGCACATCTCAATTTGGAAGCTACTGCCACAAAATGCCACTCCCTCCTCCATTTTGATGACACGCTGACCTCATACAAGAGAAGAATGAAAAATTGCAAAAATTCTCATCTTCACACCAAACTTGTCACATAACAACCTTACCTTATGGACACATCTTTTCATCGAAAATTTCTTGGCAAAATGTCACTGACATCAAACATACATCATCAACACTTTAGACCAGCTGTTGTTTGAGACTGTTTCCATGGTTTTGCCACGCTTACCAGACCAATTCACAGATGTCACCACTGAGCAAACCACATCTCCCATAACAGCTTTTCATGACTCGAGACTTAACCTTTTTAACATCCAATATTAATTTTAATCTCAAATAAATGACATTGCATCTAACCTTTCGCTGCCTTCTAAACCGAAAAATCCAGAAATGTTTTAAATTGATTTTCTCAGAACGAAACATGTTTAAATATTTAAACCACTTCTCTAAGAAACAGTTGCAATCTCGTTTATTGCATACTGAGGTCCCTGAAGTGATGGCGAGGGATAATAATTGTGTAGTGAACAGAAAATGGAACATCAATTCCAAATCTAGAGTTATGGCTGCCACTAATGGAATTAAATTGGTTTCACGAGGCGTTTTACACTTTGGAAATTAACCAATGGTCACACCAATTATTGGGGATGTAATTTACAGCTGCTCCAATTTGATTGGAAGTTTCAAAAAAATTCAAAAAAGAAAAAACATTTTTTTCTTACCTTTTAACATCTGTTTGACATCTTTTGCTGCGATGTTGGATGTGAATTTTTTAACTATATCCAAAGCAGTTTGGTCATAGGAGTTCGTTCTGTTTACATCAACACCGCTCTATAATTTTTAAAAATATTGAAATTAGAAATGTAAAAATAAAAAAAATTATTTAGGAAAAATTGTTCTAAGTTTTCAATTTCCGACACAACGTGGCGCCAGGTATCAATGGCGCCCCTAAATAGAAAACGGGTGGAGAAAGATTGTTTGTATAAAAGCATAAACAAGCTGACATATTGATTAAATTAAGAGTGATTATGTTTATATAAATAGACTAAATAAAGCTTGACAAGTGCTGCAATATTTTCAAAACAAAAAATGTAGAATAAACATAATCAGAAACCTTAAAAATGAAGTTACTTACTTCTAATAAAAGTTGTGCAACTTCTTTCTTTCCACACAATGCAGCTTCATGCAGACAAGTGCCCTGAAGAGTGGACCTATTGATGTTGATACCAGCCTTGAGCAGAAGTCTGTAAAATGCATTTATTCCACTTGTAAAGTCAAACTACAAAAGAGACAGTTTTTCAAAAGAAAAAAAAAAAAAATCACAGTTATTTGTAAATTCCCAGGGGCTAAACCTGATAAATATAACCTTTACTCCTTATCTGTGCATTTTGGTTGGGGCAGATTGCAAGCACATGTTTGATCTTTTGGGAGCGCTTTAGTGTGTCGCCATCTGGTGAGTCAATACCAAGGTTAATTTCGCTTTAAAGCGTTATTTTTTAAAAAAAAGGAGGAAAAGATTAGTGTCCTTGATTTCACACCAGGGGGAAAAATGATTTGTCACTCCTGTCCTTAAAGATTGATCATTTAGTATTTAATTAATCAATTTTACACTTCAATTCAAATTTAAAATGAAATCTTTTTTGGTGATGAGTTTAAACCTTTAAGACATGAAGAGAAAATAAATTTCATTTCAAAATTCCATTTGTAACGCTTGACAAACACTTACTTTGAAGTTTGTAAGTCAATATTTACTCAAAAACTTAAAACTTTTTTCTCCCTTTAGGAATACAACTAGAAACAGAGATTATTATTGTTTACTCAGAAATCCACTAGCAAAGAAAATATAATTCAATTTAACATTCTGACACATAGAGTAAGTGGAAATGAGGAGTTTCCGCGTGAATTGCTCTTGCAATATTCGCCCTCCTGCTGACTGGACAGGTAATGAAAGCAAACAACTCTAAGACATTTAGTGCTACCTGAACGAAATGAAGAAAACAACAAGCATTTGGCTTTTGTTAGGAATAAAGGTCATTCGACTCAAACTTATCAAAGGTTGTAATTAAGTAAAATACAGAGCACGAGAAAAGCGGGAAAAAATTAAAAATATAAAATTCAAGGAAAAACCATTCAACTCAACCCACCAGTTTTTTCATGGGCAAGTAACTTAACATTTTTGACACTAGGGCCCGTTAGTGTATTTAATTATCTAAACAAATTTGTGGGGCATTCCTAGAAAAATCGGGCAGAAATGAGTGTTTTATAAAATATGTGAGACGATTGAGTAGAATATTAAACATTTCAAACCTGACTATATCCGCATGTCCATTTTTGGCAGCAAGGTGAAGGCAAGTGGTGCGAGTGTTATCTAATGTGTCCTGAGGGGAATCTTCGAGCAGTGGTGAACATCGATTGCTATTTAATAGCAATTCCACTACCTAAAGATGATAGTCGTAATTTTAATAATTTATTTAAAACTTTTCAATACTCAAAATATTTACCTTGATTCTTCCAAACTCACAGGCCAAATCAAGAGGTGTTTTATGTGCTTTGTTTCTTATCAGCAAATTCGCGTGATAATAAAGAAGTAATTTCGTCTATAAAAAAAACAAACCATAATAAAAATTGAATAATTGTTTTTAATTATTCCTGTCGGTAAAACGGGGGTTAAAAAATGTAATATAAATGAACTTGACCTTTTGGTACTTAATATTAATGACTGAAAAAGTTTATTTTTTTTTTTAATTCTTTAGAATTGAAAAAAAATTGTTTTGTATTCACTAGAGAATCATAAGCAGAGCGAAAGTTTTGATTGAATCTCAATAAGGTGAGAATGTAATTGTTCACTAAAGAAAATTCTTCTCAACCATTTAGATTCTAGTGGATTACCAATTCCAATTTGGCCTATTTAAAAATAAAAAATTACAATTTTTAATAAAACATCGTTTTGAATTTCTCAGTACAAGAAGTGAAGCTATGAATAAAAGATTCTTTTCATTTTACAATTTGCAAATAACCCCAGATTAAAATCTATACATTAAAAAAAAAAGTTATGTTAGGAGCTTTTGAGAAAGAGGAGAAATTGGATGATGTTGAGAAAGCTCGTCCTTCCTTCCCCCTTTCTTGGAAGGAATTCTTTGGCATTTTAAAATTTAATACCGGTGATACTGGGAGGGATTTTACAAAGTAATACGCGGGCATTTGCCTTCACTTACCACTTCATAATGGCCATGTTGGCAGGCTAAATGGAGAGGTGTCTCGCCCTCACCGGCTGGCTCATTCAAAGAGCTATTCCATTGCAGAAGAAGTTCAACGGGACCAGGACGGCCTTGCCATGCGGCGTAATGAATTGGACGCATGCCTGTGACAAGATTAATTAATTAATGCATAAACAACACGTGCAAAAAAATAATAAAAAAAGGTTATGGAATTTTTTTTTTCTTATAGCTAATGACATTGTAATCATAAACCAAGTTGTGTACACACTAATATTAGCACAAATTTCAATTAACGTTTAAAGAAAAAAAAGACGAGAAACGTTTGATATAATCATTACACTCTTTGATCCCTATTTTGCGTATTAATAATTTTATTTGCTTTTGACATTAAGCAAATAATTTTTGTCATGAAGTTTGTTTTTCCGAATCGATGGAATGCTTGATTTTCCATTGGCGAAATAAAGCTAAATTCACATTTTTGTTCATTCAATCATAATGTAGACGTAAAAACAATATGTTAGGGCTTACATTTGCATTTACATTGATATCTTCTATGATTATTTTAACCCAATAATTTTGCATTAATACTCCAATAAAGTGTTAGAACCAATTCTCGGAAATGTAGTTCTTTTGACTAAATTGCTTGAATAAAATTCTGAGATCCGAGCATCAATCTGTTGGTGCCATCTTGGTTTTGATCCCTATTTTGCGTATTAATAACGTTATTTGCTTTCGTCATTAAGCAAATATTTTTTGTCATTAAGTTTGTTTATCCAAAACAGATGGAATGCTTGATTTTCCATTGGCGAAATAAAGCTAAATTCACATTTTTGTTCATTCATTCATAACGTAGACGGAAAAATAACATGTTAGGGCTTACATTTGTATTTACATTGATATCTTCTATGACTATTTTCACCCAATAATTTCGCATTAATACGCCAATAAAGTGTTAGAACCAATTCTCAGAGAAATGTAGTTCTTTTGACCAAATTGCTTGAATAAAATTCTGAGATCCGAGCATCAATCTGTTAGTGCCATCTTGGTTTTGGGAAAAGGTGATACGTATCCCAATGATAGTTTTTCATTGAGTCTAGCCCAATGTGGCCGGAATGCCTGACTTAACTTTTTGAAATGAATTTTAATTTTATTCTGTACATTCGTGGCCTATACTTGCAGAAGATAACACAACTGTTGGAAGGTAATTTGATTTATAATATTTTATGACGTCATAGTTCAAATTTAGCGCAGTTTTTTTTTATAGAATACTTACATACCTCTTACATCCTTGATGTTAACTACAGCACCGCTTTCTAATAACAACTTCATTATCTCTACATTCCCCATTAAAGCCGCCTGATGCAGACCTGACATTCTGAAAAATCAGAAAACGTAAATCATTAGAAAAAACAACACTGAAACTTGTAACACCACAAAGTAAAACAACTTTTATTACGTTATAAAATAAGTTTTTTAAAGAACCTTCACACAAAAAAAAATTATACGAAAAAATCATCTAAATTCAACTCAGGTTTTGCTTTACCATCACCAAAAAATATAACTCTCTTGTCACAAAAAAAATTTTTAGGGGTGTATTCAATGTATATAAAAGTTATTTACATTCCTGTCAGACAAACATAAATTAAATACAGGTGCAAAGAATGATCTAAAAACTTTTGTAACATAATTTTTTATTTACTAAAAAAAAAATTATTTGTGTAATTTTCTTTTCTTTAGAGAGGTGAAGGATAAGATAAGTTTATAACCCTTAATTTAAAAGCAGGACATGAAAGAAAAAAATAAGATATGGAAAAGCCAACACTTTTTTTATTTATATGTGTATGGAATAAATTGTTAGCTGACACAAACACATGCCTATATCAACAACTGGTGTTGTGTTTTCTACAAAACCAATTAAAAATCTGAATCAACACAGCAAGGGACAATCATCTATCATTTTGTTATTACCTTACTGTCATAGCAAATGACAGAAGATAATGAAATTTCACTCTTCTTTCTCTCACTTAACTAAACCACTATAAGATGGATGAAGTGTTTGCGAGTTAAAAAAACTAAAACAATTCAGAGAATTTTTGTTCTTCTAAAAAACTTGTCTAATTCATTTTTTGTAGTTGGGGAATGAAATTTTTTTTATTTTTGGGTCAGATTTTATTGCAATTTTTTTAAAATAATTCATTAAGTTAAACAGTTGAAAATTGATTAATAAAAGATTCATAAATCAAGTAATTTCCCAAAGGGATTTTAAATCATTCAAGTTTAAATCTTGGTTATTGATTTTTCTTTTAAGTCTTGTTGTTCCAATTAAAATTGAATCTGAAGACTTTTGACAGGTTATCACAACAGAAAAATTTTATTTGATTTAACTTGCATTTTTTGCAAATAGTTATCACCTATAAACTACTTATCTGACATGAAAATTGACATTATCACAAAATGAAATCAAAATTCAAAAAATCAGATTTTAATAACATTAAGCTTCAGAACACAAAATCTAATTACCAACGATATAAAAAGTCTATATGACTGTTGGCTGTCATTTAAGAAATTCTTATTACTTTTATAAGACATTTCTTTTGCCTCATCTTGAAAATTTAATAATTCAATTTCATTTTATTCATTATATTTCCCAACACTGCTTTAAGCTCTATCGTAAACTTTAATCAGCACATTTGGAAAAATAATGATGTTCTTTTTAAAGAAGAACAAGAACAGTTAACGACGACATACAAAATTCCACTGACAATTTAAAGATAACACATTTTTGAATTTTTTGGCAGAAATCCTGTTGCAAGGTCCAGTAAATATCACCTGAACAATTTTATCTGCTGTAATTCCCAATAAATGTTATTGCTAAACCAAACCAACACAATTAAAAATTGATAAATATCTAGATATAGTTGATCTAAGATTAACTCTTAAAACTAAGATTGCTGCATTTAATTTATATCAAATGAACCATGGGTGAGCGAACTCATCCAAAAAGTGGTGAGAATAGTATTCATGTTAAGACCATGGAAATACAAGAAAAAAATGAAATCTCCCGTAAAAATATTTTTTATAACGGAATTAGAATAATCGTTAAAGTGCTGACTACTCTAACGGTCGAACCAGTTTTATTCATGTTTTTTGTCGGTCTTTTAATGTCAAGTGTTATAAGTCAAAGTTTAATAATCCGCAAATATTGCCGAATTGATATGGGTTTGAGTGATGAAATTTGCCGAAGTTTAGCTCAAAATACAACATTGGAGACAGAAGCACAAGAATATGCTTCTACTTTTATGATGTATAAAGTAAGTGTGACAGGAATATCTCAGTTTCTTAAATTCGTCAACTATTTTCTCTTACAGACATTGATGGATACGTTTCCCAGTGTCATTTGGGGTTTATTCGTAGGTTCCTGGAGCGACAAATACGGGCGAAAAGCCTTGCTTATTATTCCTAATCTCGGTGCGGCAGCAGCCAAAGTTATTATGGCGTTCAATGCGTATTACGACACAGAATGGGACGTGTCTTACATTCTTCTATCATCAGTTGCAATGGGTTTAACTGGAGGTTTTGCTACTGTGAACATAGCAGGAATGAGTTACATTGCTGATATTACAACCCCTGAGCAAAGAACGCTCAGATTTGGCATAGTTGGAGTAAGAATTCATTTGGGCAATTTTATTACAGGTAATGCAGGATTGATTTTTCTTATTTTTAGGCCACCATTTTGTGTGGAGGACCTGTTGGGCTGACAATAGGAAGCCAAATTTTCAAACACCTTGATTACCAATACGAACCAATTTTTTTAATTAGTGGATCTATTTATATACTGAATATATTTTATATCTTATTTTTCATCAAAGAAACAGTTGAAAAAAAAAGTGACAAAAATATGTTCGTGGCATTTTTTGATCTAACAAATGTCAAAGAATTGTACAAGACTTTGTCAAAGAAGCGAGAATATCACGGGAGACTGCATTTGATTCTATTAATTTCTGCAGCTGCAATCACATTTCTTCCATTCTTTGGTAGGTTTTGCACTGAATACTAATGAAATGCATATTAAACCTACATTACGATAGCCCAGCATAACCTGACTTATTACTACACAAGATTAAGATATCAATGGGATGAAGTTACCTATAGTAACTTGACCACTACAGAACTTGTTTTTGGACTTGCTGGTATACAAATGACATAATTTGTTTAATCTTCTTATTATCATTTCTTTTTAAATTTAAAGGAATGGTATTTCTATTGCCTATCTTAACAAAAAAGATGAAGTTGTCAGATATAGCCATAGGAGTAATAGGAACAATAGCTAGAGTAGCAAGTGATGTCTTAGTTGCACTAAGTACAGAAGGATGGATGATATTTGCTGGTATAAACCTAATTTATCAGCTTTCATTTACGTTTTCTTAAGTAAACACATTTCATACGGTGCTCGTTGTAAGCATGTTGGCAGAGTTAGCTAACAGCTCCATTAAGTATTTTATTGCTGCACAAATGTGGATCAATGTGCCAGGAATTTACACACTCTCTTTTATAGTAATTCCCCTAATGTTTGCAATTTCTTTATGGGGAAGTGTAAAAAATATTGTATTTTTTTTTTGAGGGTTCAACCAGAAGATGTCTCTTTTAAAAATTTTTTCATGTCCCATGACATGTGACAGGTTTGACATGAGTTTTGAGCAAGTAAGGGTTTTCTTGCTTTGTAGTCAATAGTACTTTTGTCTTTTATAGCATCTCCTTTGCTACTCTTTGCGAGTGTGTCAAATACAGTTGTGCGAACAATGATGTCAAAAACAGTTTCCCCAGCAGAACAAGGTATAAATCCAAGAATTCCATTTGCAAAATGTAAATTTCAACTGTTTTCTATTATAGGGAAAATCTCGGCTTTACTTGGTGCTGCAGAAGCATTTGTACCAAGTATTGGGAGTTTCTCCTTCACTCCAATGTATCAAGCAACAAAAGACACTGAAGTCCCTGGTACAATCTTCCTCGTTAGTGCCGCCTTGACTGTTATACCATTATGTATCTTGATGTAAGTACAAATGCAAGCTAATTGGCCATTTTTGAAGATTAAAGTCTTGTTTTTTTTTCTTTTAAAGATTCATTTATAAAGAAAAACAAAGGCTGGAAAATAATAAATCCATCTCACAGAAAGATCTGGCTACACCATCATGTATAGAAATTACTCACATGTGAATGTGTTTTAAAATGTATGTGGAATGTAATAAAAAGTTACAAAATTCTTTTGGAACAAGGTCAAAATGGAATTTTGGTCTACTCAAAAATGAAGCTACGATATATGAAGTAATAATTCAGACATTTCAATTTTTATGAAGATAAAATTTTATTTGCATTGAAGAATTGCTTAAGGTTAAGAAAATCTTTGAGAATGGAAATGGCTATCATTTTGTGTAAATTTTCCATTAGCAATGAAAATCCTTTTCTATCCTTTGTTAAGTCCAACTTTTCAAAATTTAACTTTTATATTAAATAGGACTTAACGTCTCAAAATGTAATTATCCATCCACATTTTGATTGCATTTGATTTTGGCCTGTCATCAATTTATGAAACGGTTATTGCATTTCATTGGCTCGAAAATTTAATTATTCAATGTTCTCCCGTTTTACTCCATAACAAGCGAAAGAAGTAAAGCCTGAACTACAAATTTACCTATTTTAATTGCAACTGCTACCAAAATTGAATAAACATATGAAGACAAAATGGAACATAAAAAATCGCGACATCGTAATAAAAGCTTATAAGAACACGTTCTACAAATAAAGTTATGTAATACCAATCGTTTGAGCTATTCTTGGGGTACCCGGTAAGTAAGATGAGATTTTAACATTTTAGTTATGTCACTGCCAACTAAAACTCATACGACTTACTTTACTTTATTCTTGCCTTTATATGCCATAATAAATATTCAAAATGTGTACTTCTATTTTATTAACAATTCAAAATAACCTTTTTGAATTAGAGTAATTGAGTATTCCTGAAGTATTAAAAAGCTCATTAAGGGGCACATTAAAGTTTTTAACACTACCAAAAAATGCAAAAGTGCAAATTGCAGACCCTGAGTACGTTAATCACACTTTCTACTCAAAAGGGTTTATGTTCTGAGCTGAATATAGAATTTTCAAGAATGAAGTTGAAGTGTTTGTGTACAATCTTGAATCTTTTGTATTTGTGGCATGTACACAATAAACCATGAATTTGATATTGACCATTTTCTAATCCTTAGTTCATCAAATCATTATGTTTTAGTTATTTTTTAGTCATTGATGTCAATGATTTGTACCCGTTGACTGATCATGTTTTATTCATACGTGATCGCATGCAACTTCCATAATGAACTTGATAAAACTGATTAAAAGAATGATTAAGAAATGATCAAAATTATCACAATTTTTTGTTTGGCTTTAAATATGTTTTACTGAGATTAAAATAAGTAGGAAGCAAAGTTTGTATTATTTCATCAATGATCGCACTAACTGCAGGGTCTCATTTCTGGAATGCCAAATTCGATTTACTCTGTGATAAGACTGAAATGTAATATTTATTCCCTCAAAAATGCAAATCGCGGTTTGCAATGCAAGTTTCAATATCACTTGAAACTCTTTTACCCTTCCAGGTGTATGTATTGAACTGCACTAAATTCCCATAAGCAGAGAAACTTTCTTTATACTGACAACTCTGAGCATTGCACTCTTCAATTCTTTAAATAGTTAGTTGCCTTCATGTTCTTTAACTATGGACAACCCTTGAACCTAGTATTTTCTAAATCTTTCCTAGAGCTGAATGCTTGTCCAAAAACTCTATTCTAGAACTCAAAAGTGGAATTGCATGCATGACATTAATTAAAAAGGCTGTCAGTTTAATACCCAAAATGTTCATTTCAACTAACTCTGTAGGACAGAATGTTATCCTTTCATCTTTAAATCCACATGAAACCTCTATTCATGTATAGTGAATATTTTTGCAAGCTAATTTTGTGGCATATTTTATCAAAGAAGAAATCCTTGAGATTTTCCTTCTTCTTTTCACCAAATTAATCTACAGTTTAGTAATCCTCATACTTTTCTAAAAATATCTAATTTAATTTGAATGAAAAGATTCCAAAAACTCTCTTTTGTTGTTGTTTACAATAAGAAAATTTGTTAATAAAATTAGGTCGCATATGTTTATCCAAATGCTCATCGATCAACTTCAAATTAAATAAAATGAAGAACTAAAGATTATTAATTGGTTTTCTTCCATCGTAACAAATAAATAATTCTAACCGACGTAACAAACAGTGCAGAATTCCGTTTGTTCACTTCCAATATTTTATGTACATATTCTACGATATTCTAGTCTATTGAAAATTAAACACAAACCCAAAAGTTTCAATCCATAATAAATATTTTAAATTCAAGTATTTGCTGAATTTGCCAAATTCTTGCTCTTTAAATATTTACAACAGAAGCTTAAAACAGTTTTATTTAGATTTAGATGTTCATATTTGATTTGACAAAATTGAACTCGTCTTCTTAAGTTAAAAATAAACATTAAAAGGAAGCTCAACAAAAACAAAAATTCAATATGCAGAAATGAATTTTAATAAGGCAGCAAAAAGAGCAGAATAAGAAACTTCTTAATCATCTTGTTTTCTTGCAACAAATTAATTTCAAACATATCATTTTACAATTTTTGAAGCGAGGTCTAATGGGAAATGTCATAACTGAAAATTCTGGAAATATCAACAAACAACATTGTCCCCTGGGTTTTGAGAAAAAAAGATGTTAGAATCTTAAGAGAAATTTAAAGGTTAAACCTTGGTTAAAAGTAATTGCCTTAAAGCCGGGAGTAATACATAATGTTCTTAATTTGTGTATCTCGTTTTGTAACTTCTGGTTAGATGAGATCTGTTTATAAACGTCTCTTAAGACTGGCTTTAAATTTATTTCTTTCAGAGATATAAGATGTTTCAGTGTTGTGGTAAATCAGTAGCAATGGTTTCCAGTAACTGCAGCTGCATAGCAGCTTTGCTTACTGTTGTAAATACAATTTTGTTTACATTTCATTTGCAAGTGTTTTAAAAGACACCTGGAAGTTGGGAAATCGGATAAAATGTTTTGCAATGACCTTTAATGATTCTATTGAAACTCTTCATCTAATTAACATTTGCTTTCATATCTAATTACAAAGTAAAAGTTTACATAAATAATTCTAAAGTTACTGGAAAAAAATTCAATTTCAATTTTAACCTTTCAACTTTGACCTTATTTAGTTTTCTTTGATGATATTCTCCAAATAAGATCAGTTCATTTTGTAAGAATGAAATAAACATCAAACGTTCAATTCAATTTAGTATCAATTCCAGTTTTGTAGACAAAAAGTATTCGGTTAAATTCGCAGAAAAAAATTTGATTTGCAATATTAAGAAATATTGTCATTTGAATTTCCACGTAATTACAACATCGGCACATTTTTTGATTACCTCATCCTAATCAGTTTTATCTTATAATCCGAGATGATGAAACATATAATCAGAACTAAATAACCTGGCGAGGTACCAGAATGGCATGCATTAAATCCTTTACTAACTTATTTTAATTTAATTATTTAATTAATGATTTAATTGATCATCTTCATTACAGTTACCACATTAAAACCACATTCCATTAAATCAATTTCCAACCTAATATACTCAAACCACTCCATCCCACAAAAACTCAAAAAGATAAAGATCTCAATTACCTAATCTGTATATCACAACCCCAATGAAATCATTTGCAAAAACACACTGATCAATCATATTCATTGTTTTTCTCTGATTCGTGGTGGTTAACATGGAAGAAAAAACAGCAAACAGAGTTCAACTGGAACAAAATTCTATACATAATTCTAAGAATGGATTTAATCAAGCAGAAAAACAAGAGAGAAACTGCAAATCGATATGCACCACCGTGGCCAATAGATTGAAAAAAATATTGACTAACATAACTGTAGAGCCCGTTTTGTTTACATTTTTTGTTGCAGCATTAATGGGCAATGTTTTAAGTCAGAGTCTTATAATAAGAAAGTTCTGCAGAATTCAAATGGGAATGACAGATGGAGAATGCAGAAACTTGACTCAAAATAAAACATTAGAAACAGAAGCACAAGGATATGCTGCTGATTTCATGATGTACAAGGTAAGAAAAACGAGTGACATTACTAATTTATACTGATATACATTCCTTTCTTTACGTACAGACGATGGTTGACACCTTACCAAACTTTGTCTGGGGCTTATTTCTCGGTTCATGGAGCGATAAATATGGACGCAAAACTCTTCTTGTCCTGCCCAACATTGGATGTGCAGTAGCCATGCTCCTGTGGACTGTGAACGCATATTACGATGCAGATTTAGATGTCACCTACACACTTTTCACATCGCTCGTATTGGCTTTCAGTGGAAGTTTCAGCGCCTTGGGCATTGGAGGAATGAGTTACATTGCTGATATAACAACCGCGGAGCAAAGGACTTTACGATTTGGCATAGCATCAGTTGCGTTTACATTAAACATTTTCGATTTTCTTATTAAAATAATTTTTTTTATCATTTTTCTTTGCAGGCAACTTTTTTATGTGGTGCACCTGTCGGATTAACTATTGGTAGTCAGTTGTTCAAATATATGGATTATAAATACGAACCTGTGTTTATAATTAGTGGCTGTCTGATGGCATTAAATGCCCTCTACGTGATATTTTTTATAAAAGAATCTGTCGTCAAGAAAAATGATAAAAATATGTGTTTGGCATTCTTTAATGTTAAAAATGTGAAAGAAGTTTTTCAAACGTTATTGCGTAAACGAGAGGATAATGGGAGACTTCATTTATTTTTGTTAATTTTGGCGAGCGTGATTGTTTATCTACCAACATTTGGTGAGATAAGTCTTTTCATAATCGTTGTATTTTTTTAATCTTATTTTATTTAATAGCTCAGTATAATTTAACATATTTATATACGCGGTTAAGATATGAGTGGGATGAAGTGTTGTATAGTAATTTGACTACTGCCGAACTTATTTTTAGTTTAATTGGTAAGTGTATTTAGCGTGAAATAATTGTGTTTTAAGTGTTTGATGTTCTAGGTTTGATGGTTTGTTTACCAATATTATCAAAGTGGTTGAAACTTAAAGATGTTACTATTGGTATGGTAGGAACAATTGCCAGAGTAAGTAATGATGTGATTGTAGCGTTCAGTAATGAAGGATGGATGTTGTATGCAGGTATTTTTCATATTTTATCAGTTCCATAATTTTTTATTTCAATTTCTAATTACTTTTAAGCTTCTCCCATTCTGATCCCAGCAGGATTGTCTCACACAGTTATAAGGACTATGATGTCTAAGACAGTTGCTCCAGATGAACAAGGTAATTTATTAATCTTATTAATCATATAACTTTTTATAATTTTGTAATTTGATTAGGAAAAATATCAGCTTTACTTCAAGCAGCAGAAGGAATTATGCCAACAGTTAGCAGTTTCACTTTCAACCCATTATATCAAGCTACCAAAGATTCTTCTTTTCCTGGAACTATATTTCTTGTCAGTGCAGGGTTAACAGTTATATCTTTTGGTGTATTGATGTTAGTATCCTATAACGAATGCTTGTTGAAAGCAGGTCTAGTAATACCATCTCTTTTTTCAGATTTATCTTTTTCCAGAAAAAAATTACACTCAAAAAATCGAAGATAAAAACGTCAATCTCGTTAAACCCTGACTTGTGTACTCATTTATAAATCTTCAAAAAAAAGTTAATTTGTTATAATAAAATGTTAGATAATTTACTCAATAAATTGTTAAAAATCCTAAGAAAAAAAATTTCTTTAAAGCACCCAATCCTAGTTTTAACAAATCACCAAAGAATGAAACTTTAAAGATTCTTATCCCCTATTCGCGAGTGATCTAAAGATGAGAACATTTTTTTAATAATATCTCTACACATCTGACCGCCCAGAAAATGCATTACGAACCGAAAATTCCCTTATAATAAGATTTTTTTTCACCTTAAAAAAAAATTTCACACAATTTTTACAATACAAAAGAACAAACTAAATATCTCATACAAAATTTACTGCGAGCCAAAATTTCCAGTCTTAATAAGTAATACAAACTAGCCATTTCATCCCTCAAGAGACATTATATATTAATTTCGACAGTTATAAATTTTACAGTAAGTCTGGACTTAACCACTGAAATATTTCCTAATAACTGACTTCACTTAATAAATGAAAATCTATAGATATGTACTTTAAAACTTTTCCCCACGAATCAATAAATTGCCGACATTATACGTAATAGAGTTAATATTGCAAGTAGCCGCACGGTCTTGAATGTGCACTTTATTCTAAGAATACATCGGGTGAGCTCTTTGCTTAAAGTGGCAATTTTAAAGTTTTCAATGTAGGTATGAGTTACATTAGACATAACGACATTTGAACAAAGAAACTCTTCGATTTTGGCCCACACTCGATGACTTTCCCCGGAATGATTTTTTTTCCTTTCTTTTCGCCCGTTCTAGTAATTTAAAACTGCAAGTTTCCAAACATTTTCAAGACTTTTATGTTGGGGATTGTCAAAGGAAAATATTATACTTCAGGAAGTCACTCCACACGCTTTTCTTGTCTCTTATCTTGAAATAATTATTCTTTTGAAAGTAAAGTGTTTGTATAATAGAAACAAACTACTTCTCCTTTAAGAGCTTCATACCTCATAATAAAGTGATATTTTTAATATTAAAGTTTAACTCATTTCCAACACCTGTTTATGTAATATTTTATATTTCTCATAAAACAATTTTTAATTTTTAATACCTTTCTCAATTTTTTTGTTTGGCAAATTTAAAATTTAATTTTCACTTTTCCAAATTGTGCTCTTTCTAAAGAAAATTTATCTTGAGGTGTATCCCCACATCTAACATAGCAGGAGAATTTGTAACATGTATGGTAATCAGTAAGACTGCAGAAAATGGGAAACTACTCAACTGACTAAGCAAACAAAATTCCACTTAACCAGAAGAGTGCACAGCCTAAACAGATTTTGCATACAAACGATGTAATTATAAGTTGAAAAGCACTATCATTTGCACTATCCCCTTGCTTGAGCTTCCACAAATTTGCACAAAATCCTAACTTTCAATACCATAAATTTTACCTTGCATCAATTCAAATTTATTTTCCATTACAAATTCTTTTATTTATTCAACACTAAAGAATGTAAATACACTCTTTGGCAATTCTTTCTTATTTGTACTGCAGAGGCCTATCCAATTTTTAAACCCCTGGACAGTCGATTTCTTAAAGATGTGCTTCACCCTTAGATCAATACAAATCTTAATAATAGAATTTGTATTTCTAAACAACTGCAGTAAAACCGATGGGGCTCTCTTAAGTTTTGAAAAGTTTGAAATCAAGCGAGTGAACAAGAAGCTTTTAAAATGCTAAACAAACGCTTCTCTGTTTATTTATTTACTTGAAAATCGACCGTTACAATTTTCCCAGCAAAGGCGTCAGAGAATACATTTTTATTCTCGAAGACGACGAAATTAAAAAAAAAATTAAAGAAATCAAACTCAACTATCTTCTTTAAATTATCCCATTATGATATATGACGCATGAAAAATCATTGTTTACAACTTAAAAACCGGATATCAATTGTGACATAAATTAACATTTTCAGCATATAAAAGCATGAGAATTTAAATATAACATTAATCTTCAAGCGGCTTCATTTGATACAAACCCCTGGCAATAATTTTTCATTCATTGCTTGACAATAAATGAGTACATAATAAGACTAAAATAAGTGCCCTTCATGTATGAAAAAGACCATTGTTAATTATGGGGTCTGTTACCCCTTTAAGAAACACTAATTGACTTAAATATAAAAATGACGTCACAAAAGCTCTTTGACTTACGACCTTACATAAAAGAATTTTTTATTCTTAACTTGAAGTTTAAAACATTGATTAAAATAACAACAAAGGTTTTCCTTTGAAACAAACGTTATCTAATCACACAAAGAATTGAGAAAATTCTCAGGTTACTATTAAATCCCATTGTCAAGCACATCAAGTTGCAAGGTTCAGGTTGGACTTAATCAATAAACCGGACAGGAATGTGCCAAAAACTTAGACAACCGATTGTGTAAGGCTCAAGTTAATCCTTTACCCAATTACGGGGCGAACGACAACGTCCACCAGCATCGATTAATTTTACCACCTAAACTATCGTGTAGTGGCAGCAACAGTACTAAAATTGTAATTTGTCAATTCTAAGGAAGTTTCCAATTTGAAAAGTTGAGCTATAAAGGAAACAATAAATTTCGTTACTTTACCTAAATAAACTCAACTCCTTCAACAAATTTTGTTTTGTTTGCACTGCTAAATTAAGAGCTCTGCAATTTCTCCAGACAATTTTCTTTTCATTAAAATTCTTTCAAAAAAACTTTCAGCTCGAAACAAAAATGCATTCAAGTTAATAAAAATTTAAAATCCATTAACTTCTTTTAAAGAATTCTGATTTTCTTCATATTGATCATCTCCCAACTTTCACTTTCCACTTCATTTGTGCTGTCTCCTTTAATCATTAAATCTTAAATGTAAGCAAAAGTGTCATCCCTCACTCAGTCACCAATTATTTCTCTTGACAATTCCGTTTTCTTTCCCATTAGTGTCAAAAGGTCTTTAGGGCAAAAGTTGACTTGCAACATTGAGCCCTTGTGGCAATGCAATTACCGTGTTACAAGAGTAAACTTTAAGTTATAAATATGCACTGCAGGTGACAAGTGATACGCTTTTTCCTATCGTCCCAAAATGTCGCCACAGGGGCGACCTATATCACTACAGTGATGAAACTTACAAAAACTTATCTTTAAATCAGATAATTAATAAACGTCAAAATTAGAGTTTCTGTAAATAGATTCTGTAGCCATATTAAGTTATATCTCTTATAATATAGGTCATTTACAGGATTTATGTGTCTGGAAAGTTTAGAACAAGAAAAAATTAATTTGACATTGAAGGTGATGTTTTAAAATAACTTTGCTACTGTACAACAAAACTTTTAGAATATTAATCTAATCTCAAGTATTGTAGATTAATAATTAAAAAAGTTTACAGTCATTTCAAATGCAAGACTCCAAAATGCCAGTTGAAACTAACTACACAATTCAAAATGTTGTTGAAGAAACTACTAAAGAGTCAACTTTTTTACTACCAAAAACCAATTCGCCACTTAAGGACGTATTGAATGTAGTTAAAAATGTAACAATAGAACCAGCATTAATTCTCTTTACACTTGCTATGAGTATGGGTACAATTGTAACTCAAAGCCTTACAATTCGTAAATATTGTTTAATGGAGTTGGGTAATCCAGACGTCGTATGCCGTAATCTCACATCCAATCCGGATTTGGAAGAAAAAGCCCAAGCATTAGCAACTGACTTCTTAATGTACAAGGTAAGAAAGGACAATAAATTGGTGGATTACGTGCTAATTTACGATCTTGGTTTGTTAGACCATGCTGGACACTCTCCCAACTGTCTTTGTGGCAGGTTTTATTGGCTCTTGGAGCGACAAAAATGGACGAAAGTTGTTGTTGATAATACCGTCCATTGGTGGATGTTTGGGAATGGTACTCATGACCATCAATGCCTACTTTGATGGCAACTTGGATGTCAACTACATACTTATTGCATCAGTGCCATTTGCTCTTACTGGAAATCTTCTTTCTATGACTATAGGTGCTATAAGTTACATGGCTGACAAAACAAACGAAGAAAATAGGACTGTCAGGATATCAATAATCCAAGTAATGTCAAGTTAATGAAATAATTTTTTCTGGATGCAGAAATACCTTAAAGGGAAAGTGCTAGATTTAAAATTATT
Organism: Pachymerium ferrugineum; assembly: GCA_034686365.1. Lineage (NCBI taxonomy): Eukaryota > Metazoa > Arthropoda > Chilopoda > Geophilomorpha > Geophilidae > Pachymerium > Pachymerium ferrugineum. Next base: position 42,990 of record JAQGAS010000063.1, on the reverse strand, counting down.
CTTGTATCTACTAGGTTTTGTTGTATACATTGGCATCTGTGTGTGTGCAGCCATTTGTTTGGTCATGTGATAATGTGATGTTCTTGAACATGAAAAAGCACTCCATCTGGTGGCAATATAGTTGAAATAATGAAATATTTTGTCGTTTGACTGCAGCTATAAAAGATGAATAGCTCTGAGATTGTTTCTGATTTCCCTGATCAGAAACCAAACTTCTACAAACACACTTCCTTAAAACGTACTTAAACTGAACACCAATTGTTTCATTATCCCCATTGCTCCTAAATGGAATGAAAAGCTTAAATTTCCTGATTTCCTAATGGCACATTCTTTAATTTCCCTGACCAGAAACTAATTTCGTGCTTTCCTGACCTCATGACCAAAAATAAATTCCCAGCATTTCCATTCTTATCAAATCAATAACATCTTTCCCTCCATAATATTTAAAGAACAAATCCATTCCCTGAATTTCTTTCCACTTAACTACAAGAACTCTGAATGAAGATTAAATAAAAAGATTACATTTTCATAAATATTTTTACACAATTTTCCACTTCTTTGGTTCCATCCTCCAAACCTTTCCACCCCCAAATCAAATCCTCATACTTTTCCAGTTGACTTGAAGCTCTCATTTCCGGCTAAATATCGTCAGAAAAATCGATTATATTTTTTCCTTCAGATATGACAGCGCGATATCATATTCCACAGTCATCAGAAAAAATTTCAAGATAACAGGAGCGTAGAAAAATCAATTAATTTTTTAGATCTGGATCGATGCAGCTTCAATATAAGCTCTCAATTTTATTCAAATTGTTCAACTCAATCTAATCAAATGGCTGAACGTCGATATTTCACCAGACCTTTTTTTTGACTTCTAGGCGTCGTTCTTGGTAGGCAGTCCATTGGGATCTGCAGCCGGTGGCATTCTCTTTAATCATTTCGGCTACATGGTCGTCTTCATAACAAGTGCGTCGATGTATTTAATTTCATCTCTTTATGTCATCATTTTGATAAAGGAAACAGTGCATTCATCATCATCATTATCACATTGCTCTTTCTTTGAAATTGAGCATATTAAAGATCTTATCAGAACTGTTTGCAAAGAGAGAGATCACAACGGCAGGCGTCATCTGGTGTTACTTATCATCGCAGCTGCTGTGTCCTTTTTGCCGATATTGGGTAAAAAAAAAAAAAATCAAACCAGACATTTTTCTCTATTCTTTTCTTATTTAACAACCATTGATTTTTCTTCACCAGCTGAGATTAATGTTACTTATATGTACACGCGATGGAAATTCCAATGGAGTGAAGAGAAATATAGTTTATATACTGCCACTGTGTATATGTCATCTGTATTTGGTAATTATTGTAGTATATTTACAGAGAATTTAATACATCAGCCTTCTGCAGTAACACTAAAACGTGGTTATGCCTACCGGAATTATTTGAAATTACTAACTTCTTAGTGAGTTTGCACTGATTAAGTTATACACGAGTGTTGACTAAAAGTCGTCTACGACTTTAGGGGTCAACAGAAAAGTTTTCTAGTCCTTCAGCTGTTTAAATTTGCAAAATATTTAATTAGATCGACAGTCGAAACCGCCATGTTTATTTAGTGGGATTGCTAACCTTGCGCCTGCGCGCTGTACCCAATTAGGTTTCGCAATTTATTTGTCGAATTCCTTTCATGCAGATATAAAAGTTAAAGATGAAGGTTTTGTAATGGCATTTCTTTCATTGAAAGATTTTAATTTTCAGGCTTAGTTGTCGTTTTACCAATTTTATCTTACAAATTCAAAGTGAAAGACATAATTCTAGGGATTATGAGCACCATGAGTAAAATTAGCAACGAAGTGATTTTAACTTTAAGCACTCAAGGATGGATGTTATTTGCAGGTATTAAATTTAATTAATTGGCATTTTCTCTAAGATCCGCTCTAAATGGTAATTGCCTCAACATGTAGCTACACCGATCGTGCTTTTCAATGAAATGAACAGCACAGTGACAAGAACTCTCCTATCCAAAATTGCCTCTGCCCAAGAACAAGGTTAACTAAACGTAAAATATGCCCACAATTTTATACCATCTGATTTTTTTTTTTTGCATTCTAGGGAAAATATCTGCAGTTATGAGTGCAGCTGAAGCAGCAATGCCCACAATTGGCTCTCTTATGTTTTCCCAGATGTACAATTTGACACGAGTCACTTTTCCTGGTGCAATATTTATTTTGAGTGCTTGTTTGACCCTCATACCCGCCTTGCTTTTCGGGTAAATTTAAAGGAGGAAAAAAAACCATTTCTTATATTTATATTAATAAAGTTATTAATATTTCAGATGGATTTATATTGAAAGAAGAAATATTCCAAGCCAAGAGAAATCACTTACAAATGATAAAAAGTAACTGAACTTCATTAGATGGTTGAATATTAGATTTCAAGAATGTTTTTTGTGATGTTTTGGAAAGTAAGCAGAAGTTTTAAATGTATAATGTTGTCTTGGAATAAATTTTTGCTAAGGGTGCAACATCTTGCTCAATCTTTAATGCCCAAAAGATGCTTTTGGAGAGTTAAGTAAATAGTTCTTGAATTTCAATTAATGCAGAATAGTTTTAAGAATTATTTTAATATTTTTAACTATGTAAACAAACCTAAGAATTCTGACTGCAACCAAAATTCACTCCTATTTTAATTAATCTAGTCTGTATTACAAATTTTAATGTCACATTTAGAAAATGTCAAAACAGATAAGGAATAGTCGTGACATTTTTTAATGAAAAAAAAAATCATTTATCTTTGTAAATCTACATTTTTAAAAGGGTTTAACAGATTCCGGGCATTTTCATCACGATTCACCAAAAAGAAAAGAAAATCCAAAGGTAATTTATCAACATGCCAGAAAAGTTGCCAATTCCAATAGGAGCTAACTGACCGATTAATCATCAATTAAATCACCAACTTTTCAAAAACATTCCAAATTGACTGTCTTGTAGTGACAAGAATGAGAGGAAGTTGTTGTTAATAATTTCTGTCACGCATGTTTGCGTTCTTGGCTCATTTCAGTAGCTCCCGATGTTGATGGCAAGCGAACACTTGGGCTGTCATGTTTGCGTGTCTCCCTCAATGTGACATCACAAGAGAAAAGGAAAAAAAAATAGTGACAGAATTGCTTTCCTAACATGTGTAATATTTAGATAAGCAACAACCTTATATTATGCACTTTCCTACAGTCTGAAAGTCTGGAACATGCATTGCTCCCTTGCTCCCTAATAATCTATCGAATGATTAATCACAGACTGAATCCTGGATTAAATATCGATTTGAAATTTGAGAAATATTGCTTTTACTTGGATGTTTTTTATTCACATTGATTAAACTTTAATCGATTATGAAACGTCACCCTGTACGTTTGAATGTTTCAAGAATAATCTTATCAGCAATGTATTTTAGAGAACATCAGATGCATGAACCTTGCTTTTGCTGAACTGGAAAACATGTACCTTTAAAACGCATTTTATTGAAGCTATCTTTTGTATTCATATCTTTCATACGTTAATAACACTTTTAGCTTTACACATTACAAGAATTCATACTCTGCACTGATAAGTAAAATGAAAAGTCATTTTTGGGCTGTTTAAACAAATATTTTCCCTTTCGAAGCGGCTTCACCGCAGCTTCATAACAGAAAAAATAAAACTCTGGCTTATCAATCACATGTATGAAAACAAATAATCACAATCAATTCACTCAAACACGATACTTTATCACTGTCAATTGCACAAGTCATTCATATCATTTACTAACATCGTTACTTGCAAAAACCATAACCCTTCACCATGTCCACTAAATCTCTGGAGGAAACTTTAGTGCCCACCAAAAAGAATGTTTTTAAGAAAATCTTCACCAATATTACGGTTGAACCATTACTTTTCCTTTCTCAAGTTGCAGTTATGATGCAAGTGACTTATACGCCGAGTATGTTAATTCGTAAATATTGCCTTACCGACTTAGCTCAACCATTAGACGTTTGCACAAATTTGACAAATTATCCAGACATAAAGAAAGAAGCTGAAGAGAAAGCCACTACGTTTTTTATGTATAAGGTAAGAAACTTTGAATACCAAATAATTTGAATGTTATTATTGTATCATACATGTATTTCTAATAGACAATTTTCGAACTGCTACCTACTGTGATTTTATCGTTTTTTATTGGTTCTTGGAGTGACAAAAATGGAAGAAAACTATTAATGATTATACCAAATTTAACAATGGGACTGTCTATGATATTCTATAGTATTATCGCCTACTACATGACAGAAATACCTGTAGAGTACATGCTTCTTGGAGCACTACCTTTTGCATTTGGTGGAAATTTATTGGCAGTAATGTCTTCATGTCTTAGCTACATAGCTGATATTACAACTGAAGAAAATAGAACCCTTCGTTTTGCAATAGCTCAAGTATACAGAAATTCTAAGAGAAAAACTTTTTATGAATAATCAATGTATTTTCTATAGGCTTTTTTTGTAATAGGGGCCCCTGTAAGTAGTTACTTAGGTGGAGTTGTCATAAATTATGGCCACGTGTGGGTTTATGTCTTCAGCGCTGTGTTGTATTTCGTGGCATTTCTGTATTCTTTAACTTTAAAGGAGACTATTCAGAAACCATCTGATAGTAAATGCTGTTCACTGTCAACATGTAGTGTGGGTCACGCCAAAGACCTAGTTAAAACTGTTTACAAGAAGAGAGATGGGAATGACAGATTGCATGTATGCCTACTTGTTCTTGAAGATGGACTTATTTTTATGCCAAAGATGTGTAAGTGGCAGTATGTGATAGTCCTTTAAAAATATTTTAATTCATATGCATATGAATGAGAACATGAACAACTAAACCACGAGAACTTCCTACAAATATAAGATGTATGTTTTGTCTGACAGACAAAACCTACTTACAAGCTTTACCCTTTAGAAATGTTTTTAGGTAACTGGTTTTTGGATTATTTCATTGATACATTTTTTTTCAGCTGAATTATTGGTTTTCTATTTATACACCAGTTGGAAGTATAATATGTCAGACGAAACATATAGTTATTTGTTTACTGCCATGCTACTTTTCTCTACACTAGGTATTACAAGTGATTTATGTGATTTTTACACCTTTAAAATAAAATTCATTTTAGGACTAATGACAATTTTACCAATATTTTCTACTCTACTAAAATTCAAAGACACTACTTTAGGAATAGTCTCTTGTATAGCCAATATTGGCAGAGCAGTCGGCTTTGCTTTAAGTAATGAACGATGGATGTTATTTGCAAGTAAAGGGTAAATCTATACAACATTTCAAAAAATAACACTTTGAATATTTCAGTCACACCAATATACCTATTGACTGAAATGAGTAATACATTTCCTAAGACTATAATATCAAAAATAGTTTCGTCAGAAGAGCAAGGTAAAAATAACCAACAACAGAGAATTTTATAACCACAATTTTTATATATATGCAGGTAAAATAATGGCAGTAGTATGTGCGACAGAAGCAGCAGTGTCGGCAATTGGTTCAGCTGTATATTCCAACTTACTAAATGCAACAAGACAGAGTTTTCCAGAAGGAATATTGGTGTTTAGTGCCGTTATGTGGCTATGTGCCATTCCAATATTTGGGTGAATATCTGTTGAGAACACTTTTTTGCCCCAACTGGTTTAACAACTGTGATTTATTTGTAGACTGGTTCACTTCCAGAGACGAAATATAGGCCAATCACACGAGTTGAAACCTCGTTCGCAATCTCTAGTCTCCAATAATGAAGTTTACCCTGTAGGTAGTGTCAATCTTCAAACTCCAAATACGTTTTCTCAAATCACTTTCAGATTGAAAAACTTTCTCCTTCTTATCAAGTGACGTAGAGTGAGAAAGAAAACTTTTATTTATTTTTGATATGAATTCTTCTTAAATTTAATTATAACAATTTAGTTTTCTCGAGTCCACTTCTTGTGAATTTTTAATATCCAAAAATTTAATCAAGAAGTTTTAATAGCAGAAAGCAACTATAAATTACACGACAGAATTTATGGCTACCTAAGGAGCAATTTTTTTAACTGTCATCATAAAAAAATTTCTCTGTTAAAAATAGCTATCAAAATCCTTTTAAATACTTGAATTTATTCACTGTACCTTTTTTCATGAAATATTATCTACAGTTTAAAACAGTTTTTTTAATTCCGTAAACTTTACGATTTTAAAGTTTTAATTTATTTGATCAGTTGATGACAAAATTAATTTATCATTTCATTTGCAGGAGACAAATAATATGGAGATCATGGGAGGGGATTCGCGAGACCCTGCTTAGCATTTCCCATAATTCATCAATCAAGATTGTGTCAATCTTAGCTATTTGCCTGTGATGTAATTCATTCTTAATAAACTGAAAAATGTTTGAATTAAGTTTTCTTAAAAGACTTTTTTTTACTTCAGCAAAAAAGAAAGGAAGGGGAAATAAAATCAACTTTTCTAATGTGGTGAGGTTCTCCCCTGGGCCTGGTTAGGAAGTGTGCCCTTCTGGCACGTCTCCCACCAGGTGCCAAATGGAAAGGATATTTCTTTTACAGCTGGGGACTCGTCTTGCTGTCGTCTTTCTTTTTGGTTTTTATTAGTTCCTTTTCCACTGGATAGATTTCAAGTAATTGAACTTTTGTAAAAGATTAAGTGGTCTTTGAATAATCTTTTGGTTGAGAGTATCTTTTACATTACATTTCCTTGCAACACAATCTTCTTTTAGTAGAGGTTCAATCAATTGTAGAATAGGTGATGGTATCTGGTATCATTCTTGCTACAGAATATTGCTGATTTCACTATTTAAAAATCGTGGTCCCAGTGACATTATTTTGTTGTTGTAGTGCAACTTGTGTTCTTTAATAACATTTTTTTGTCTGCTCTGTATTTCTTCAGCTTCTTATAGCTCTCTTCTCTTTCCCCTTGATTTTTATTTTACTTCTACACCATTTTGTTTTTTCTTTTTTTGAATTTCTTCGTCCAAGAAATAACTTGCAGCCTTAAACCCAATTTCTTTTCCTCTTCTATCGGATTACTTTCCATTCTTGAATTACAAGAACTTACTTTTTGGAAACTCTTATCTCCCAAAGCCTTATCCTGTATTTTAATTTACTTGTTGACTCGCTCTTGTTTCTTGGCTTCAGTAATTGTCTCTTATCTCCACAACCTTAGGGGACACATCATTAAGCCCTTCTTTACCTTAAAAATAAACAAACTTCAAGAAATTCCTAATAACCCCATTAATCAATAATCTACAACATTGCCAAATATCATGAGATAATCATTACCAAACCCTCATTTATATTTTGGATGTTGTGATCAGCACAAGAGATAAAATCATTATGTCATTCAGTGGTATATATAATAACTCAAATCTCAGTAGCGACGTCAATCAATACTCAAAAACACCCTGTTCAAAATGGTGTTACAAAATTGTGGGAAAAGTCCACAAACCGTCCTCTTCAACCTTCTTACTAAGATTACGATCGAACCTGCACTACTTCTCTACGCATTCGCATGGTCCATGGGATATGTGTTCACCCAAAGTCTCGCAATCCGCAAATATTGTCTTATTTACTTAGCCCAACCAGCAGAGATCTGTGACAATCTCACAAATTACACAGACATAGAGGAAGCGGCGCAAGCACTGACAACAGACTTCATTATGTATAAGGTAAACACGTTGGCAAACAGCTTCAATAAATAATCAAAATGAATTCCCCCTTTTCTTATTTAACTTTACAGACATTGCTCGACACAATTCCAACTATCTTCTTAGCAGGCTTTATTGGCTCTTGGAGCGACAAGAACGGCCGAAAGTTGTTGTTGATAGTTCCTTGTATTAGTGCATGTGTGGGAACGATACTCATGGCCCTCAATGCCTACTTTGAAAGCGACTTGCAAGTCGAGTACATCCTCATTGCTTCAGTGCCTTATGCAGTTGGAGGCAACCTTCTTACCCTAATGACCGGCTCCTTTAGTTATATTGCGGATAAAACAGCGCAAGAGGAAAGAACAATTCGCATCGCTCTGGTTCAAGTAAGGAAGAAAAAAAAACCCACTAACTTCTGCTTCACTTTTTTTAAAGCCTTGTATAGCTATGAAAAAATGTTACTTGAATGTATATCGTTTTTTTCTCTCTTGTAAGTCTTGTTCGAGTTTTCTAGCTTTCAACAGATGTACACTATTTTAACACTTTATTAGTCAGTAACTTCCTCAAGGTAAAAGTTGAATCCGTTTAATTAGGTCCGTCTATCTCTGCATGCACGACCTCCCAGCAGCTTTTCCTTAAAACGCCTAGATCTCCTTTGGTTTTGTTGCTTTTTTTATAGTTTTGTTTGCTGCATTGTCAATGCATTATTTTCATTCGTTGTAGATATGTACCATCAACCTGAGTGCATCAGTAGCTGCTGGAGGCATTCGATATTCTTCCTCTTAGGAGTTACATAACTCTGTCTTGTTGACATAAAAAAATAAGCATTGTAGTTACAGACAATGCAAACTCAATTTTATTTTGTTTTTCAGGCAGCCATTTTAGGTGGCGCCCCTTTAGGTACTATTATTGGTGGCATCATTTTTAATACCTATGGTTATGTGATGATTTATGGGATTAGTGCATCTGCGTTCTTGTTGGCGGGTCTTTATGTGATCATATTTATCAAAGAGAGTGTCAAGAAGAATGATGACAGTGGTTCATGTTCTGTTTGTTCACTCTTCGATTTGACACATTTCACACAACTTTTTAAAACTGTGTTTAAGAAGAGGGATTCCTACGATAGGCTACATATTATTCTATTAGTTATAGCTAGTACTATCATCTATTTACCTTTGATGAGTAAGTTGGTCTTGTGTAAATTAATAAAGTGGAAATTTAATTTGATTTAATTCACAGGCGAATTTAATTTACTTCTATTATACACTAGATGGAAGTTCCACTGGTCGGAGCTTGAGTTCACTGAATTTCTAACTGTAATGATGGTCTTGTCGATGATAGGTAATTTAAAATATCAAAATCTAAATAAAATTTTGATTTTTCTTTTTATTATAGGGCTTTTGACTTGCCTGCCTTTATTGTCTGCACTATTAAAAATCCATGACTTGACTTTAGGAATTTTTAGTTGTTTTTGTAATATTCTTAGAGCTTTAGTTCTATGTTTTAGTTATGAAGGATGGATCCTCTATGCAGGTAAAAAAAAAATCTCTTCAACGTTATTACTGATTCATTTCCTTTTGGACGAACATCTTCCTTGTTTCTTGCTGTCACTTTCTCATGATTTATTGTCATATTAGTTTATTTCTTTGCCACATATGACCTGGCAGTCACTACCAGCATTAAACTTCATTCCTCTTCTTCCAGCATCACCAATTTTTCTCTTCACCGAAATAAGCACTACAATCCCCAAAACTGCTATATCGAAAATAGTAGCACCTCAAGACCAAGGTAATAACAACACTTTAAAAAAAAATAATAAAAACCTTTTATTTCTTTTCATAGGTAAAATCATGTCAGCTATGACAGCAGTAGAAACATCCGTACCTTTAATAGGCATTGTTTTGTATTCCACCTTATACAACTCGACCCGTGCATCCTTTCCAGGTGCAATATTTGTTTTTAGTGCCAGCATGACTCTCATACCAGCCATGATCTTTGGGTAATTGAACTTTGTTTCCAAACTTTAACAACCCCCAACACACTCACAAGGGTAACTTGACTTGCACTTTTACGACTTTTGGCAGATGTATTCGCCTCCAACGAACTCGTCTCGCCAAGAATCCTCAATTCAAACCTCAGTGTCAATCTCCAACTTTGAATATTGAAGCTGAAGTCTGCACTCACATGTGACATTGTAAATCGACCAATAAAAAGAATAAACAAACTCTTTTGACCTCATTTTTTATCTTTGTGACGTATAATTAGCCTCCAAACACAGTCCCACCTTTAAATTTTCACGCAACTCACATATGGGATCACAACTCGCACCGATTTTGGACGTGAATGCCCACACAGGTGAGACCTATTAATACCTAGAGAATTGCGTGGTCCCCCTTCTGACAAATCAGTGTTTAAACTGTCAAATGGTTCTGAATACTTGCACTCATTTTGTATCTCTTCTAACTTCCTTTAAAGGCGATGTAATTTAAAAGCAACGACCTTGACCAAATTGGTCAAATCCATCACAACCACAAATAAATAAAATTCAATTTACTGGCTAGAAATTTTTTATTTAGTATAAACAAGAAAAAAATCGACCGGCGAGTGCTATCTCTATCGGATTAAATCACATGACTAGAGGGGAACCCCCGTAAGATCGATATTCTCGACGTTCCGTTCAAGCAAACATTTGAAGCCCTATCGCGTTCCGTGTGAGAAAAATAAGGTGTTTTATGTTTTCAAGAAAGTGTGCAAACCAAATTTGGTAAGTGCATGTAGTTTACACAAGACTTACAAATCGAGTTAAAGGGGGAAGAACGTCTCTATCAATTACAATATATAAAATTAACACTTCATTAATTAAGTACAAGGTAATTAATTGATGTGTCATGTGGATGAAAAAAACGAAGTGCGGGATGTCTTATTAAAAAATTCTAATCCGGTTTCGGTGTCATCAAAGTGTGCTTGTTTCTTTTACAGAATGGAGGACCAGAATGAAAATGACGCGATATTTAAAAATCAATCTGTAAATGTAGGCGATGAGAAAGAAGGAAATGTTCATAATCGTCGGACTGAATCCTACGAAGACCAGTGTTGGAAGCCAAGAGTTTGTTATGTGCTTCGTAATGTAACGGTAGAACCTGTGGTTTTGTTATACACAATAGCAATGGCTATCAGTGGTATCACGACCCAGTCGCTCATTATCCGAAAATATTGCCTTAATCAGTTGAATTATTCGATTGAAATTTGCGAGAATTTGACTAGTAATAAAAATTTGGAAGAACAAGCTCAAGCTTTAGCAACAGATTTTATATTTTACAAGGTAAGTAAAATTAATAGTAAAAGTTTGTGCGGAGTAACGTTTAGAATATAAATTCCTAACCGTGGTCGTAATTACAAAACACCTATTGTGCAAAATGATATCGTAAAAACGGCAGACCGAATAATTGTGTATTTTAAAATTAAATTTACAGAAACAGAATATATATATTGATATTCATTAGTATAAAAATAATTTTCTCATTGAAATAAGATTTACAAGCTGCAAAACGCTGAAATAATGACTAGGCAAACCTCCATTCACACCGAAAATTTTAGAGTTTTAATTAATTTTGATACACGTAAAATTTAGCTTGGGCTGTTTAAGTCCCATGTACTTTGATCATCCCCATGTTCTTCTTTACCCACCATCAGTTTTTACACACATATTGAAGTCTGTTAATGTTGCATACATTGAAAAAATGTCCAAATCCTGATGTAACCTTGAGCTAAGTTCATATTTATGTTCACATTGAAGTAACGCAGAAATCACGTAACGTGTAGTGTCTCAAACATAAAGCTCGCCAGAAAGCAAGTAAAACTCTAAAATTGAAGTAAAACGTCTTTTTTAAAAAAATCATTTAACAAAATATTTTAATTTTTAGACAATACTAGAAACTCTACCAACCGTATTCCTCTCCTTCTTTCTCGGTACTTGGAGTGACAAAAACGGGCGTAAACTCCTACTGTTGATTCCTAATATCGGCGGCGGAATCAACATGATCCTCATGATTCTCTGCGCATATTACGTCACACAACTTGACGTCAATTACATGCTTGTAGCTTCCCTTGCCTATGCTTTGGGAGGTAACACATTAAGTGTCATGACTGGTGCCATCAGTTACATCGCAGATATCACAGATCCAAAGCAGAGAACTGCAAGATTTGGATTCATTCAGGTTTTATACCATTTAATACGTCACATGTTATTAATTACCACAAATCCTGCAGGCGGCGTATTTATGTGGGCTGCCTATTGGTGTTTCAAGTGGTGGTTACATTTTCCAATATTTCGGTTACATAACCGTTTATGTTGTGAGTGTCGTCCTTTATCTACTGACTATTATCTATCTATGGTTTATAAGAGAGACTGTTCAACCAAATACATCAGGGCCTTCATACATATCAATATTTAGTATGCAGAATGTTAAAGAAAATTTAGAAACACTCTGCAAAAAGAGAGAGCATAATGGTAGATTTCACCTTCTTCTAATAATGATTGGTGCAGCTATCAGTTTTTTACCTTTGTATGGTAGAGTAAACAGCATTTTAGGCTAAGTACCTTTTTTATAAAATATAATATCTTTTTTCAGCTGAATACAATATTACGTATTTATATGTCAGGTGGAAATTTCAATGGGATGAAGTCATGTACAGTAATTACTCAACTTGTGTGTTTATTGCGTGTTTTATAGGTATTATCAATAGGAATGGCGAATTTCTTGTTTTTTTTTTCTATTACTTTTTTACAATATTATCAATTTGGAGCTACAACCTAATAAGCTAATCAAAGTACACATAATAAACCTGAAAATGTTGTTTCAGATTCTAAGTAAAAGTCTTAACCTTAAGGAATTGAAACCGGAAATAAGCCTATCTAAGGCCCCATTTTATATCCCCATGTACTAATAACCTCTTTCAATCTCTATTGAAGGTTTATCATTAGTAATGCCTTGTTTGTCGTTACGTCTGAAAATGAAAGACCTAGTCATTGGATTTCTAAGCGCTATGTGCAAGGTAACAACTGAGTTAATTCTTGCAATTAGTACAAGAGGATGGATGCTATTCGCAGGTGGGAAACTGCACCCTAGACCTCACTTAATAACATTTTTTTTACACTCCTTGAAAAAAAAATCGATTGCACTTCTTGCAAACCATTGATATGAAACCAAGTGATTAATCTTTGTTATTTTCTCATTTATTTTACTTTGTAGCAACTCCTTTGGCTGTCATCAGTGGAATGAACAGCACAGCATTGCGCACCGTTATGTCAAAAATCGTTTCACCGGAAGAGCAAGGTGAATAACTCAAGAGAGGGAAAAAATTGAAATTAATTTTTTACTCGTATTTATCGCAGGCAAAATAACGTCTGTTATGAGTGCAGCTGAAGCTGGTACGGTCACCATCGGCTCAATTATGTTCACTCAAGTGTACAATGCAACCCGACTCAATTTTCCAGGGGCCATTTTTATCATGAGTGCCAGTTTAGCTCTTATACCAGCCATATGTTTTGCGTAAAATGACTTGGAAGTTTAAATGTTTGAGAAATTATTATTAAGGCTATTTTCTTGACAGATGGATTCACATCGAGAGGAGAAATGTCGGGGAAAATTCTCGCTACGAGTCGGCTTAAAGAGTGAAAAAAGACATTTCGTAATGGACCTATTGATTGTAAATAAATAGATGTTAAGGAAACAGAGTTTTCTTGAGGGGTGCTTTGCTGATTAAATTAAGTGCATGGATAGCTAGAAGCACAACACAAGAAGTGGCTTTTGTGTATACCTTACTTGCTCAACCATTTAATTTAACAAGGTCTACTGTATCCATTAATGATTTTCTTGTAATCTGACAAGTTGTGTATTTGGCAAACAAACGGGGGACGGAAGGTTGTGGTCTTGGGTTTCTTTGCTGGAGGATTTTCTAAGAGGTTTGTTTGAAGTAAATTATTTTTGATGGATTTTTTTTTTAAAATTGAAATTATGGGTATGTAAATGTTTAGAAATTGCTAATAAATTGTTTTTTAATTTTTTGTGTTTTTCTTTACTTCCTGCTAATGACCTTAAGAGATAATTAAGGTAAGCCTCATTTCAAACTAATAATAGCTTAGTATAACCTCCAAATATTTTTAAAAATAAGTTTTAAATTAATTTTTGATTGCTTATTAATGATAAAATGGGTATAACTTGACTGGTTTGAGGTCATATTTTATCTCTAACGTTTATTCTTATCATATCATTTTAAGAAAATAAACTCAATTAAATTTGTAATGATCATGTGCCCTTGTCATCTTGTGTGTTTAGCATGTAGAAAGTAATGATTTTTTCCCCCGAAATTCAATTTTTCTATTCTAGCGCGTGCGCAGTTCCAAAATTTGAAGTTTTAAAATTGCTTCGCTTCACCAACAAGATAGTTTCTTAATCTGTTCTACATCGATAGCTACAAATATTGGAACAGTGCATGTTCAATAAATAAATCAGGATTCACATTTGGTTCTTGGAAAATCATGAAATTCTAATGTCCCATTTTCAAGCACTTCAGAACGTTGGGATTCAAAGTTACTCTGGAAAAATACTTTTTTTCAGTTGCGAGGAAATGCAATATGTTCCCCGAAGAATTATAAAAACACAGAGAATTAAAAAATCTGAAGTAATTTCATAAACGAAAAAACAGTAAACAACAAAAATCTCTCAATGTTATTGACAAATTGATTCTCTCTCTCTCTCGGGTTGGTTCATACTTTAAGATAATTCCTGATAATTGCAGCTCTCCCAATAAACAAGTTTTACTACAGTATCAAAGTTCTTCTCGCTTTTAACCAGCTGCAGCTAATTCACTAGTAAAATAATTACAGCAGTTTCTTCCAGGGGAAACTACTTTTTACTCATTATTATAGCCCCCTCCATTTATCTTTAAATAATTAAATAATCTTGCACATTTTTGAAAACAGTAAAAATTAAATTTTCAAAAATTAAAGCACTACAATTCAACTAAATTATTAAAGTCGCATCTTTTAATTACATTGTACAAATTGACAATACTCAATTGTATCACTGTTAACACAAACCCGAATTCCAACATCAATAATTGAGTTGCGATACGATTTAATCAACAGACGAATACCAAATAGCTCGTTCCTCAACTTTAACTCTATAAAAGTAATTTCCTGAAAAGTCAAATTAATTTTATTATACCATTGTAATTTTGAAAAATCCTCAATTGACCCGGCTCCACTAACAATATCATTCACACCCTAAACACAAATTAAAAATTAGTAATAATAGCCCTCGGTACAACACAACTCTATTATTAATTCCAACCGAAAACTTTGAAACAAAAGATTGAACTTAAGAGAGGACAAAAAAAAAAAACCAAATCAAGTTAAGTTTTATTTCTAAATTACACCTTACGTTATCCTAATGATTCTCACCGATCTGCAAACCAGTAATTTATTTTAGAAAAAGAACAAAAAATGTTAATTAAACTTATCTAAACGTAATCCTTAAGAAAAATCAATACGGGATAAGGGGAAACCCCTTCTGGGTTGTTTACAACTGGACGAATCCTCTGTACTCAGTTTACACCCACAACGTTCATCTGTTGTTCTATTACTTTCATTTTCTCTTTATAATTTTCTTCCAAAACATACATACATAGGTAAGTGCGTTAAATTATTGAATTTAATTTTGATTTAAATTTTATTTCATACATAAAATTAAATATTTCGGTTAGTAATGTGGATTTTTAATTAAAATAATTAAATAAAAATTAACAATCTAACATTCAAATTCAGAAAAATTCTAA
Organism: Pachymerium ferrugineum; assembly: GCA_034686365.1. NCBI lineage: Eukaryota > Metazoa > Arthropoda > Chilopoda > Geophilomorpha > Geophilidae > Pachymerium > Pachymerium ferrugineum. The sequence continues at coordinate 27,441 of JAQGAS010000063.1, read as the reverse complement.
ATTTTTATGAAAATATTAAAAAATAAAGTTTGATAGATTTTAAATATTTCATTTAAAATTTCAGTTTAAAATTATTAAAAGATTTATGACCCATAAATATTTAAAATAAAAGTTAAAAGTTAATTCTCTACATATTAAAATTTAAAATCCTACAGAACCAAAATATTGATAAACCTGATCGATAAGTCCATTCAACTAAGTTACTAAGTAACAACTTCAATACTGAAACTAAAAATGGCGGCTAACACAAAGGAAACAAGTGGCCAACCGAAAGAGAATGAAGTTGAAGAATCACTAATAGTCAAACGTGACCAACCAAGCAAACAAACCCTTCCTACAATTATCAAGCGAAAGTTTATTACGCTCATGATCAATATCACAGTAGAGCCTGCAATGCTGCTCTTTACCGTGGCAATGGCACTCAATGGAATCACAACACAGAGCCTCATTATCCGCAAATACTGTTTAATACAAATGGGTAACCCTCACCACATTTGTACAAATCTCACTTCCAATAAGGAATTAGAGGAAGAGGCCCAATCATTTGCAACAGATTTCCTCTTGTATAAGGCAAATTATACCAACCACTAATTATTAAAAGTTGATTACAATTTTATTTCTTTTAATTTCTTTTTTGCAGACAATATTGGAGTCTATCCCAACTGTTATTTGGTCAGTATTCATAGGCACATGGAGCGATAAAAATGGTCGCAGGTTGTTGTTGGTGTTACCAAGTATTGGTGGATTCATTGGAATGGTTCTTATGATCCTCACTGCAATTTACATGAAAGAACTTGACGTTTATTACATTCTCGGGGCCACAATACCGTACGCGTTATGTGGTAATATACTAAGTATTATGACAGGTTCTATCAGTTACATCGCTGACATCACACAACCAAAACAAAGAACTGTTAGATTTGGCTTCATCCAGGTTTTGTTGACAAAAAAAAAAAATTATTCCAGAGAAATTTCATTTAATTTCTTATCTCTTGTGTTGCAGGCATCTTTTCTTATAGGACTTCCAATCGGAGTTTCAGGTGGTGGTTTTCTATTCGAGCGTTACGGTTACGTTACCGTGTTTGTTATTAGCGCTTCTATCTACACCGCAGCCATTCTCTACGTAATGTTATTTGTAAAAGAGACGGTGAGATCCACTCCCAAAATGTCATCAAAATGCTTAGAATTATTCGATTTGGCCAATGTCAAAGAAGGTCTGCGCACACTATATAAGACGCGGCAACACAACGGAAGATTTCATCTCATCTTGTTGGTCGTTGCAGCTGCTATCAGTTTTTTGCCGTTATACGGTTAACTGGAAACAATTCAATCAAGCAGAAAACTTATCTCTGAAAAATCTTTTTACAGCCGAATACAACACAACTTATTTGTACGCCAGGTGGAAATTCCAATGGTCTGAAGTGACGTACAGCAACTATTCTTCTTGTATATTTATATCGTGTCTTGTAGGTAAATATTTGTCCAGTCTATTGATTTTTTTTACATATTCTTTTATTAATCGGTGAATTGCGTATTCAGGATTGTCATTACTCATGCCATTCATGTCTCTGCGTCTTAAAATTGGAGACCTCACCATTGGAATTTGGAGTGCTTTTAGCAATTTAATAATAGATTTAATCACAGCCGTGAGCAGCCATGGATGGATGCTATTTGCAGGTTTAAAAAATCAAAATTGCCATTAAAGCATAATTTACTTGCAATAAATCACTTTTTTTTTAAACATTAGCTACTCCGTTGGCTGTATTGAGTGGACTTAATAGTACTGTAATACGTAGTATTATGTCTAAAATTGTACTTCCAGAAGAGCAAGGTAAAGTCATAAAAGAACCAACATCTGGTTCGATACTTAGGGGTTTTATAGGTTTAGCCAATATTAAAAAAAATGAATGACATTTGATTTTTCATATTTTTTTATAGGGAAAATAATTGCTGTTATGACTGCTGCGGAATCAGCCATGCCAGTCCTTGGTTCCATTATGTTCAGTCAAGTGTACAATTCGAGTAGAAACACCTTTCCTGGGGGCGTGTTTGTGATGAGTTCAGTGCTGGATGTTATACCAGGCATATGCTTTGGGTAAATATTCAGGGTTTGAGATATATTGGGTTTTATATTGAAAATGTTGCAGGTGGATTTTGTGGGAGAGAAAGAAATTGGAAAGGTCAAGAGCAGACGTTTAGTTTAAAATTGCACTGTGGATGTGCCATAATTTTTAATATTTATATTAAAAGCTGCTTGGACAAACACCAGTTATAAATACGATCAAAATTGGGATATATAGTTTTTACCAATTTTAACACTTAACACAAATTTTAATAACAAAATATTTACTGTGTACGAAATAATTATATAAGTATTTATATTGTATTTAAACAAATATATTTTTACTTCAAAATAAATAATCAACTAATGCTCTTTGATTACATTTGCAAGTACTCCTTAATTTGCAACACTCTCTGCGTGTGAATTATGATGATTACTGTACTTTGTTTGTCGCAATATTTATAACTTAATTGTGATGGATAACACAGGAGAGACTGTGGTTGGTGTACGATCGCCACAAGTTATTAATTTTATTACTCGCCTAACTGACATCAAACGTCGTATCTGGTTTGAATAAATTAAACTATAGATGAGGTATAACGTGAAATATTCAAAAGATGGAACGAAATTGCAAACGGTGAATTTTTTAAAAAGTTTTTTTCTTCTCTCATTTTTGCTGACTCTGGCATCTTTTCAAGTTACATTTTTTTCCGCCTTCTCCTCTTCCAGCAGATCATAAGTTTGGGATTAAGTGACATCTTTTACGTCGCATAGACTGTCATGACACATCAGTGTAATTCAAATACCGATGCGCAAATATTTTTGACAGTTTGTAGTGACAAGTGGAAAAAAAATTACTCATGAGGAGAAAAATAGTTGTAATTAAGGAAGGGAAGGAAGTTGTTTTCTTCGTCTTCCGATTAATTTCTATTATTTTTAACGAATTATTTGATTACAAATCGATATTTTCTTTTCTTCTTTCGCCGATAGTTGGCTATGAAACGTGATTAATCTTTGTTATTTTCTCATTTATTCCAATTCACCAGTTTCCTCTTCGGTATCAGGATAAGGCGTCATCATTCCAAACGCAATTTACCATCAAAAATATTTTCACCGAACCATTAAACCGTCGTTCAAAAAATAAAAAAAATCGTCACACTTCATCCAATTATAATGGAAAATTTGGGAATTTTCATTTAAAAGAAAATTACGAGAAATAGAAACTTTCTTTAATTTTCACGTTTTGCAAGGTGGGCTTATTTTCTAATTCACAAGTGAAGAGAGAGAAAAGCTCATCCGTGGCTTGCACTCTAATGAGTTTTGCGGGAAAACATTCAATATTCTCTGGGAAATGATCCCACTCGTAGAGGCAAGCAAGCGAGGCATTGCCTACAAGTAGGGTGAAGTAACCCACTTGGCTTTAATTATGAATGGAATGACAAACTTTACACGAGTCCAAAAATAATTCCAGCACACTCCTTGTATACATCCTTTAATTAAGCATGAAAATGTATTTAAAGTTGTGGCATCGGATAACTCAACCAACAACTTCATTTCAGGTGTTTTTGCTTGTTAATTTTAAAAAAATTCAAAATTCTTTTGCAAGTGTCGGTGACTTTTAATCTTTACATCTGAATGAAAAAAAAATCTCTTTAAGTTATGTTAGAGCATTTGAATTTATACTAGGCCAAAGAATTAAATTTAATCTCTATTGCCTGTAAATTTTGGTGACAAGTGTCTTTTTTTCTAAGAGTTAAGAAAAAAATTGAGAACAAGAAGACCCTTCCTGTTGATTTAGGCCTTCCATTACAATCTTGAATACAATCCCGGAAAAATCTGTAATCTTTTACATCACCAAAGTATGGTCGATGCTTTCAAGTAAGTGGAATATATTAACTCAATATTCTGTTTTTTCTATGTAGAGATAAGAAATCTTAAAAGTTTCCAATTATTAATGAAGACAAATCTTTTTTGTGATGTAACCGGAAAAACTTTTACTTTAAAATAAAAATAAAAAATCACTTCCGGTTTACAAATTCCCCTATCTCTTAACTCAAGTAAGTGCATTCTTACTACACAATAAACGCTGCCCTTTTAACTCCATCCTTTCCCCACCTTGAAACACATAATAAAACTTTAAAAAGAAAAAAAGAAAAGAAATTCCTTTCTCAGCGGTTAGGTAACCTGTTAACATGTTACCAGACCGACAACCTTGCCAAAGGCAAGGATATTAACGTCATTCTCAACTTCCCACCACCCAACTAGTACAAATAACAAATTCCACACCACAAATACGTCATTATTTACTCAATTTATCAACAAACAAACCTTTTGTAGACATGACACATTTAAAATAAAAAAATCTTACTAAATATAGGTCCAAATCATGATAAACCTACATGGAAATAAAACTCAAAAAAAAGAGGACAGAAAAGTAAACCTCTCTCACAATTTTTATTCCACCACCTGCAGAAAGTGAAGCGAAATTCTTCGGTTTCACCTTAGATATCAAAGGCAATGTTGAAACCACTTGTTTCTTCTACCATTTACTAACCTTCGCACAGACTCTCGATGGCCAGTCTGAGACCAATTGAGAGAGAAAATTGGTCCATTGCTAGCAGATGGCCAATCCTTTTATGGCCAATCCAAAAGACTTGGTCCTAAAAACCCCTTTTTGCTACTGATCTCTTGTTCTTCTTATATAGAGATTTTTTTTATCGAGGATTTTCTAACAAAATGAATATTACAAGCACGCTTCACCTTTTTGCGCCTTTCCAAACGATTTATTACGACTACACCTTTTCTCATCCTAATCACAATTTTTATACTTTTCCACTCACTCTTTTCTCCATTTTAAAACTTATCGATCAATAAAATAAGCAGAGAAGATTTTTCAATTTACAACTAACTTTAAAAACTAAATTCTTAGTCATTCACTCTAGACACGTGTTGAATAACAATAAAAACTTATTCCCATTTCCCTTCACTCATCTTTTTTCTATTCATGCCCCAACTCGGGAAATATGTAAAATTCAAAGTCAAAAACTCTTTGGTGAAATAATGAAAAGTCTCCAGGGTTTGACTTCTTACCTCAAAAAAAAAAAAAAAATCTCAACTTTTATAGCCAAACTGTCAATTTTTTTTTCTATTTCATTTCTTTCAATTCCTAAACATTTCATTTGTCATTTACTAAATTTCCATATTTTTATTATTTTTTTATACTCAGTTTTTTTTAATACTCTTTAAAAAAAAAAAATCCCTACTCTAAATTCAACATATTCTCCCCTCAAACCTTCATTTAGTTATCTTAAATCAATATAAAATTCTCCCCTCTAAAAATGAGGTTTGGTAGGGGAAAAAAATTTAGTTTGATCGGTCAAGCTTGGGTGCGACACTCGGCAGTGGTGATTGATGCCAAAGAACCGGAAAGCTCGCCTCCAATTCCCCGAGCGCCATGTCTGATAAATCTAGGCACGGGGCAGGTGGAAGTCTCTCGCTGCCATCGCCCAAACAACTCACTGACAAAGGCGGGAGGAGGAGTAAAAATAAAAGGTGGTGGTGGCACCCAGCGACACGCTGAGAAGCGTCACCATCAATATCCTGAGCGGAAATAGAATGGTATCACAAGTAGGGAAGGAATGCAAAGTCAGGCATTTTTTTTTCTAGTCATCAAAAATCATCTTATGAAGATGGCGAATGTGTTTGGTTTGCTTCGTTTGTGGTTTTCTGTCTTATCTCTGTTCTGTTTCTAGCCACTTGAGTAGAGTTAACGACGAGACACGTTGAAGATAAGCAGCTCAAGAGGGCGCACTGGAAAAATGCCCTGGAAATATGATTTACACGTTGGCAAAAATCCCATTGATCCAATGCCCTTTTCTAGTCTCTTTTGCCTTGAAAAACATGACACTAAGTAGTGCTTTCCAAAAATTTAGTTTTCCGTGTTCGCCAAATAGAAAATCATTGGTATCTGCACATTTTTTTTGCATCTAAACATTCAGTCAGTTAAAATATATGAAAATGTTGTAAAATTTTAAAATGAAAAATATAATTTGTTTCTAGGTATCTCTAATAAATACAAAAATGTAAACTGAATGTTATTTGGCAGATATTTTAGTAGATCAAGTGTATCCTACCAATAAACATAATGTAGCATAGACTTTAAAAGTTTGTATTTATTATTATTATATTTTCATTTATCTTTGGTAAACTCTGATAATTTTATCTAAAGAATGAAGAAGTATATCTTAGAACAAAAAAATTTGCAGTTTTTCTGCAGTAATTTGGCCGAACTGTAATAAAACTGCAGTTTTTTAAGAATAATGTGGCAAAAATGATGAAAGAATTTCGATAAACTGCAGCAAAAATGGGCAAATTACGTGGAACTATGTGGAAATATAAAAATATTGTAATCTTTCTAATAAAACAATTTTGATAACACTTCTTGCCTGAATACCCCTAATGTATAACTCTCGTGACAAAGTTAACCATAATAGTGGTTACAGTCATTGTAATATTTTATATCCTGCACATTTTGATTGCAAATGTTCCATTTAATCCTCTTTCAGCAGTTTTCTTGTTGCCAAGCAATATGATTTGATATTGTAATTTATGTATGTGCTTCAAGGTAATTTTGTATAATTTTGGGTTATGTGGCGGTTAGATTTAAAAGGTATTCAAAGGGTTGATGACATGTTTCAAACGATTGTCATTAAAAAGAGAAATTCCATTGCCAAGTTTTGCAACTTCATGCTACTACTAACCAATCACAAGAGATCAAAAATCTACAGAAATAGCCACATCACTATTTGTTTCCCCAAACCGCCTTCACCCACACAAAAACATGAAAACGTATTGGTCACGTCAACTTAGAAAATGAAAACATTTTCTCATTTGCCAGGTCATGTCCTACAAGTCTGTCAGCTTCTCCCTTATCTCTTTTTTTCTTCCTTTTTGTGAGATGTTTTCACATGCCGGACAACATATGTGATTGCAATATAAAAAAAAGTTATCTTTTTACTTTGGTATAATGGAGCAGTTTATTTAATGAATGACCCAGAAGCAGAAAAGAAGCCAGGGCATTAACATGATTTTCCTCCTTCATTTATATGCACAACCACTAGCCTAGAAGGGGGGATTTTTATTTTGGTAGTAGCACTTTCAGCTTGTGACAGATCACATTTCTTTTTTTTTTTCTCCCTAAACGTGTGACTTGATTCAACAAAAAGTAGGAAACCGAGGGAATTTTTAATTACCAATTTCCTTGAATAAATTGACTTGTTTTTAGAAAAACAAATTGTAAAAAATATAAAAATACTGCTTTTTCAATGTGTGACAGTTTTGCAAATCCCAGTACAGGGAAAAGAAATTGCACAATTCTGAAATGTCACTCTAGGGTCGGTTTTTGTAAACGCCATATTCAGGAACAAAGAGATTTTCCTTTTCTCTTCTTTTCCTACAAATTGTCACCTTCCATCAAAAAGCCCATTTCACCACAAAGATGAGAAAAGGAAAAAAAATTTAACAACGCTTTTACAACAACCAAGTGTTATTTTTACCCCTCCAAAAAAAACCTCCTTTTAAAACAACACCCTTTTATATTACTTCCCCCAAAATTAAAATTTCATAAATAAAAGTACTTACCCATCACTATCCTGCACGTTTACATTCACCCTTTTAGATCCCAACAGTTCTGCAATTAAAAAAAAAAGAATAAACAAATAAATCAAAAACACGTGAAATAAATCAACAGGTAAATGTATTACAAGAAATGTCAGTCATGGCATGATGTCAACATTTTTTTTTCATATTCCCATTTAAAAAAAAAAAGAAATTTGCACTATCATAATTTCTACTTTCAACTAAGCCAGCTAAAGCTATCCATCAAATAAAAGTATGTCAGATTTTTCATCAACTCTTGCCCTTTAGCAAAATCTCACTTAGCCTACAAGAGCATTAACCTGAGTGAAATGGAGTTGGACGTCCAACAAACTGATTTCCCTTCTTGATGAGACACGAGGTTGAAGACACTTCCCCCAAAAGACTTGTAAGATTAGGCGTGAGCAAACTGAATCTTACGATACTAAAGATGAAGTGTCTCTCTCTTTTTACTGGTCAAATGATTAGGAGAGAGAGAGAGAGAGAGAGAGAGAGAGAGAGAGAAAAGGAAAGGCCAACATTAATCTTGTGTACAAACTCAACTCTCTGTAGAAGGCACTTAATTCTTTTCTTTTTTCAACATCTGCAACAACAACCAATGTAGAGTAAACATGGGCACCTCTGGGACTAAATAAACGATGCATACAATCTAATTCGTTTAATCCCTTGTTGAAACAAAAATTGCATGAGGGAGATTTGCACAGCTTAATTCACTTTGCTCTCTGGCTTTTAAAGTGCGTCCCCAATCGTCAATGCAAATCCAATATAATGAAGATGACAATGTTCTTTGTAGCCACCGGTGTCTTGCTAGTAAGCAAGAAAATTTTTATATTGAATGGTATATTTTGTGTCTTTCTACTACTGGATGTACTGTATAATACGTGATATTAAATGACTTTGAAGTTGTAGAATAGTAACATATTGCAGGATTTTTTGGATATGACAATACCCTAACGAAACAAAAAGTGGACTAGAAGGTAAACTGTGAGGACTTCGGCAAAAATATTTGGTTGGAAAATACATAAATATCCACAATGTGTAAGTCAGTAGCATAGCAATGCGGTTTTATCCAATCAGAACTGAGAACACTTCATGTCCTCAGGCAATGCCTTAACTTTTCTGCATCTCTTGCATTACTGAGATATTTTAGTCTAATGAACTAGGAGTCGTTTTCACTTGATTTTGAATCCAAAACAAAGTTTCCAGTAAATCCACTAAGCACTTTGATTGGCCCGTTATGACTTTCTGATTACAACAAATCAAATGACTCTCATCATAAATGATACAGACTGTCCATTTAATAATAAAGAATAGACAAAGTGATTTTTACCACACATTTGAACTTCCTACTTTTACCTCTAATGATTTAATCAATGATTTATGATTATCCAATAACTAAAAAATGAGTTATACAAGTGATCATATTTTAGTCATTTGATCAGATGGTAATCAGAAAATAGACTTTCTGATCAAAAAATGACTAAAATTGATCAAATTTTATTCCTTTATTATAATTTTCAAATGATAGCTAATGTTTGAGACTGAAGAAGTTTGTTTACTCAGTACGTTTGACTTATTCCTTTTCAGCCTATCCATTTGATATTTGTTTTCATTTTTATTGCTAATAAAAAAATATTATAATTTGTCCTAGTTTCATGTATTATAACTTTTGTACACTGTGATAAAAAATAGTCAACAAATTCCATTACACCCAACAAATGTATACTGGTTCATACGTTTTTATACATTTTTTATTGAACTAAATATATTAAAGAAATATACGTGTTCATAGTTATTACATCATTGAGCTAGTCATTTTGAGGCGCTAGATATGATACCCGAGTGACCAGTGGCGAGTGTATTACTCTAATGGAGTTAAGAGATCCCGGAGGATATCTTCCGAGCAGCCTCTTTTGCCATTTATCAGGATTACAGGCAAATATGAAGGCGGGGAAAACGACGCACCGTGTGAGTGTGCCATTAATGATGAATGCAACGAGGAGTGTCAAAATGTTGCGCCGCCATTTACTCATTCATCACTCGCCATGAAAAGAGTCGTGGCAGAAAAGAAAAAAAAACTCTCTAGTGGAGCGTTAGAGTTGATATATTTTTAGTGACATAAAATGTACGTTTTTTTTCCTAATTTGATTTAACAACTTTTTTTTCACATGTATATTTAAAGTATAAAACTTGGGATTTATTTTAAGTCGTGTAAGTAGTTGCTGTTGAATATTTTGAATGTTTCCTACAGCGAGTTTGATGATAAATATTTAAGTTTCTCAGGTTGATGTTCTGGAAACTTTTTTTTTTTTTTTTTGTATTAAAATTCCAAAACTGTTTGTTTTTTATTATTTTCTTAGTTGACTAACAAACAAAACAGGATTCTTTTTTAAGGAAGTATTTTATCTATGGAATGTTTCAAAACAATTCCAAAAGTTCAACAAGACAATTGAAAAATTCAATTCTATAAAAAAAAAAAACTTTTTTTTCTTCAAAACTTTGAACTCATTAACTCCTTACATTTTAAACAGGATTAAAATCAAACCATTTTTTTCCATCTCAAAACTCAACCAACCCCTCTAAAAAAAACTAAAAAGAATTATTCAAATGTAGTGAACAGCGGGAAATTTAATAACACCCTAGTGGAATAGCCAATCTCATACTTAAAATCAATGATAACACAACACAGAACAAAATGATTGACACATGGAGAAAGAGAGAAAACCCCAAACAGCACGCAAACGTTAAAAAAGAAACCATTTAAAATTTGAACGACTCACATATTTCCACGATCAAAGAGCAATTATTCAAAACACTTCGATTTTTATATTTACCCAAATCCCAAAATAGTCCTTTTAAAAAAAAAGTAGATGTAGGAATGTGCTTATTTGCAACTGAATGCGTTTCCGCTCAACTATCGACTCAAACGTTTCTTGTGTGCGTGCGATAAATTATATTAATTACTTGCAGAGTTGGGGAATTCAACGCGTTAATTACAAACGCTTTCAAATGATGGGGCTCTACTAGGAATAGCGGGTGAAGAAACTCACCTTAAACTTTAAAGAAAAAAATAATAAAATGTCTAGATTCCACCACGTTTTCAAATAAAACAGACTCACTTTAATATAACTTAGTTACGGTGTTAATCACAACCCTGAAACCATCTTTTATAATGATATGACTTCATCCAAAGATCGTGAAAGGATTTGGCAAACAGTGTTCAATGTCACCCACCAGAGGTGCAACTTAATCTGGAATTGAGCCTGGCACAGCGCCATCTACCCTTGTACAAAAGATGGAATGGAAGGGGATGAAATTATAATTTAACGGAAATGAAATGCATCCAGGACGTCTCCTATTACATATCCCCCCACACCCATTCTAATAAGATCGCTTGTCAAACGCAAAACTCAACTACCGCTAAATTTACACCTTAAGTCCTATTTATGCCAACAATTCATTCAAATTGGAAATAGATCATATATGTAATTAGAGCTGTAAACCGCCTTAAGGTTCCACTTTTTTTTTTCTGAAATGGTTATATAAAAAAACTACAACGCTCTAATTTTTTTTTCTTATCCAGATGATTATCTTATTATCAATTCTATTCGGATAAAAGGCCTTGTAGGATGATGATTCAAGTAAATAAGAGACTCGAACCTTCATCAAAAAGCCATTCAACTTTAGATGCAAACGTCAATCTGCATTGCTAATGACACATTTCACTCCACTTACTGCCAAATCTAACACATCACGACTCTACCTACAAATTCACCTTTGACTTTGATCATCAGTCTGATAAAGAACTTTTTTTTTACCCTTGGTCTCCCTCCTCCCAACTCTTCAAATTATGTTTTCAGGCAATGAGAAAAGGCAACATTGTGCTATCAACAACAGCTGGCAGTTACTCCACTTTTCTGAGATTCTTTTTTCCTTTCGTCTCAATTTTCAAGTGCGAGAGAGTCTTGCCAAACGAGATAAATAATTCCGTCTCAAGTGGCAAAGTCGAGAAAGCAATTTTTATTATTTGCAAAGTGCACCTTCTATTTGCAGCCACCACTCTGACCTGAAAGTGACCATCTAGATGCCCCATTTTGGACTAGATGATTTATTGCCTTTTGCCTACACTTTTCCCAACTTCCTAAATCAGTTGTGTTGCAGGTGTTGGCAACGACTTTTCGATGTGTTGTGAAGGAGACAATATATTGAGAGATATATATTTTATGACAAAACAGGATGTGCCATTTTTTTTTTTATAAAAAAATGTAATGACGTGTTGTAAATTAGGATATAATGGACGTTGCACCTAGTGTTTACGACTAAAGTAAATAGGCAATTTGTTCACACTATCAAGGTAGGCGAACTCCCACGAGTCTAAGCAGGTGAATGAAGTGGACAGAAGCCATTTGTTTCTTCTTCCTTCTTCCTTTTCTCCAAACTAGATCATTTAGTGTTGGAAATGAGGTCCACAAGGGGTCGAGGAAGAGGGAGAGGAAAGGAAATTGCTAAGAAATATCTTCGCTAGATGAATATCTAGTAATTTCTTCTCCTCCTTAATTGTGTACATTTTCAAATCTTACACATCAGAAAATTACATTCACTTTCACGCCATCTGCTTCTTTATAGTTTACATTTCTTGGCACCAATTCTCAACTGCAAACTAAATTAGAGTTAATGATAAAAGAGTCGGGGTAAAAAAAAAATTAAAACTTCAAACCTGTCGCAATTTTCTTGTTAGTTATTGACAGCAGAGTTGAGGCTTGTTAAATAAACTCAGGTAAACGTGCAGGCAACAACACACACATCACTTAAACATCTTTCCTTTAAGAACCGTGACTAGAAAGCACTCAAGTGTGAGTGACGTGCCACTAATGATTTCAAACGGCTCTAAGGTGTTCTAGGGGAGGTTAAGAAAACCACCCCTTAGGTTTTTTTTTTACATACATCTTTTCTATTAAAAGAAACCCAAACTTTGAACTGCTGTCTCACGCTTATTTTCCTAGTTATATCGTTTATTTTACTACATTGAAGTAAAAAAAATGGGGAGTAAATCAATTAAATTGGCAGTCAATTCAAACGTTTTTTTTTTTTAAAGTATGAAATTTCTATCGTTTTGAATCATTTTTCAACTTTACCAAGTTATTTTTATGCACATATTTTAGATAAAACTGTGATTGGTTAAAGTTGTGTGTTGTAGAATGCCCCTATAAAAACTCATTTTAGGGTCTAAGACTTTACATCAAAAAATGTTTGTAACAAAGTCTATTTTAAGATTTAAAACTTAAAGTATTCCAGTAAAACTACTTTCAAATCTAGGTATCTGCAGCTGCATGAGCTGTATTAAGGTTTCAATTGCACTTGAATGTAAAAATTTCCTTTACATCAAAAAAGGATAAAACAAAAATTTGAAGTTTTACAATGTCCAATTACGGATACTAAACAGCTGAATCTCAATGATTTCAATATAATGTTAACACATGTTCTGACTATTGACTTTTAACGCTAACGCCATCTGCAAAAATACTCCTTGACGTGTGTAAATGAAATTCCTCTGTAGTGAAAACAGTCTTTTTGCCGAGTGTTTCAGAATTAAGAGGTGCACTTTTGAAAATTGAGTCGACATTCAAAGAGAAAAGTCATTTTGGATGAATCGTACGTCGAGAGTCATTCATCTTAGGAGGTTTTTATAGAGTGCAAAAAGTGTCGTAGTAGATAAAAAAAAGAAGAAAAAAATTGCCGCGGGAATGCACATCAGTGCGCACACACGTTCATCCACTCAGGATCTTTCAGGTTGCTTACCTTTGAGTAGGGAAAACATTTCTTTTGTTGCCGATGGTTTACTCGTCTTTGCAGCACATTCTTGCAACGCGAGTCGAGTGCAGGCAAGAAGTGCATCATTGCAATTTGCAGTGGGGGCTGCATCGATCGGAGTTCCCTACTCAATGGAAGCTCACAGAAGAGGAGGTGCATCGAGAAGAAGACTGGCGTTGGGGCACTGATCAATGAACAGGAACAGCACAAAATGCCAATCTTCACCCGCCTCTCATACACGCGTCTATTTGTCTGCTCTTTTGCTTGTTGCTGAGTCAATTAAAAACTCTTCAGTTATTTTATGCAGAGATGGGAAAAACTGTCAACTCTTTTGGAAGGTTAAACATGCTTGGGTGTATGTGTGTGATTAATGTGTTAGTTTTGAATAGATTTAGGTTTTAATCGAATTATAGTTCAACCGGAAATGAGTGTATGAATTTTCTTTTCAGTTTTTGCAGTGTTTTTATAGTGGAAATTAACTTCCGGTGTTTTTAAAACACGGGCACGTTTGTGAAATGCAAGTTTTATTTTTGGTGTATAATGAGAATTGCAAGTAGTTTCTCAACCGGAAATACCTGTTGAGATTTTTTTGGCATTTGTGTAGGTGTTGTTATTAAAACTTACTTCCAGTTGGATTAGTTTGTTTCAATATAAGTGTGTGAGCTTTAATATGCTAACAACTTGAAGTTATTTGTTTATAAAATGGCTGATGCATTTCTTATTCAATATTTGTGTAAGGATATTACAAGTTTAACAACATTTCGGGTTACAACATTCGAGATTATCCCTGCTGAGATAATAAACTATTTTGACTCCCATAGATAATTTGAACGCTCAAACATAACCGGAAGTGTTGTTAGTTAAAACTTGTAACCACTGAATCTTCAACATTTCTTAGTTTAAAAGAATATTTATAAGTTGCTGACAAGTTTAATTTGAGAATGCACTTCCTGTTACTAAAGCATGCTACTGCAGCTGTAAGTACAATAATTGACAACTATTTTGACGCCCAAACAGCACAAACCCACCGGAACTGCCCTTTTGTCCTCCTTCAATAACTACAACAAAAGGTTCACATTTCTAAACTCAAAATTGTAAGGAATAATGTCACTTATAATAGTTAGTCAACTAACACTTTAATCTTCGTTACCGCATGGCAAATTGTAATATAAACTCAAATTAAAATTCCATTTTCAACCAAAATTCAAAAATAATATATTTTCATTCCTTCAATCACAACAAATTTCTTTTCCCTCCATATACACCCATTAAAACTCAACTTTACAATACTAATTTGTTATTTACAAACGGGGCGAGACATTCAATTTTCAGTTACCAAACCCAATAATTACAAGATTCGTTTTAAATTATAAAAAAAAAAAAAAAAAAAATTCTCAGCGGAATTTAATTTTTCTCAACTTCAAAATGATATGCATTAATAATATTTTGACGTGGACAGCACTTTCATGCAATGTTTATATCAGCAGTGAGATCTCCCAATACAGTTATAAAGTCTGAAAGATTGAAGAGCTTTGTGTGTTTGCAAAAGAGAAATCTCCAAATCCACACGCCTTATTTCTCGTAGGAATCATAATTCTGTACGAATGCAATGCTGGCAACAAACTGATATCACCAAAGTGTATATCATCTGACATTGCCATCCAAGTGACCCACGCGTAACCAACAAAGAGATTATGACTACTTTATGGAATTTTATGAGCCACTTGGGAGGATAAGAAATGGTAAATAAGGAAAAAGAAACAATTCTTCTAATGTTATTTATTGATTTAATGGGAGGAAGGGAAAAGATTATTTTCGGGCTAGCAGTACAGTAAATTATTCTTGACAATTTGAATAAGTTGGTTGATGCTGGAAATTGCTAGAAATAGGGTTAAGTCGATTCAAAGTCCTTTAAGTCAGGAAAAATTTAGTGATTAAAATTAAAAATTGACACACCTCATTTAATTTTATTTTTTAATTTCCTTGTAGCCACCAGGTAAATTTCACACCTGATAACAAATTTTAATTGGGAAAAGATCGAATTTATAAAAAAAAACGGCCTCATTTTGAAACTAATAAAAAAAAATGGTGAATTTTTCCTCCATTCCACTTACAGCATCAAAATTTTACGTGAGACTTCACTTTTATCTCGAGCTATAAACTTGCCCCATGTTGCCGAACAACTATCAAACAATACAATGCTTTATCTTTGCACATGCGCAAATAGCTCCCTAGCTCTGATGTGAAATTTTTTTAGGGGGGTTTTGAATAATGTTCTTATTCTTTGGATAAATAATTTGATTCAAAAGGCATTAATCAAAGTGTAATTGAAGTGAGGTATATTATACAAAATCTAATACAGCAAACAATCAAGAATTGAGGGCAAGATATAAATAATTTATCCCCATTCGACTATAAACTTATTAACATAACAAAGAGCAGGTGATGGGAGTGTCCCTTTCTATTCTCGAGTCTTGCAAGGCGGGATTTTGTATCCATCTGTTAGGACAGGTGTTAGATCCCATTTATCAATGAATGGTTGTCATAGACTACATCGTTACAAACAACCCAACCAATACACTTTTTATTATACTAAGCTCCTACTATGCATATACTAACATGACAAAAGAACATCACCAGATGTAGGCAAAAAATGGAGGGGTATAGCTACTGTTTTGTTCGACGGGTAAATCCTTTTAGATTTGCCTGCTCTTGTTTTAATGAGGTAATTTTTTGTGACAGTTATCTCTCGCGATGATGTTTAAACTCTGTTCAAGTCAGAACTTTGTTTTATCTTTATTATAGTCATTTGTACCCATTAAGTTACAGGTAATCAATTGAATAGAATCCGCCTAGTATAACTTAAAGTTGCCATTCCATTAACCCACATTTCGAACAGAAACCACGAGGTGTGTGGGTTCCACCACACTTTCCATTACATAGTGCGAACCTGCTCAGGGCCTGTCCCGTAAAAGTCAGATGTAGAAAACCCTACACATTTTTATGGACTATTCTTATGTCCAACCGTAAGTGGCAAGCTTAGGGTTATGTAACGCACTTATGTAAATGTCCATATATGGAATTTAGCACAGCCCGATCTTATAGAGGTCGCTTATACAGTATTGTGGGTTAGGTTAGATAGCATAGAGAATACCACGGGGATAGACATGCTTATAAATTGAAGAAGGGCCTTTCGATGAGGACCCTGCTTATAACTGTAAAGCGTGACCTTTGCATGCCTATCACTGCCAGAGTAAAAGTCTGTTATTCCAGTGTGGTATAAGCGACTTCTAAAAGTCTGTCTGCAGTAGTATGATGTGTACTTACGTATACAGAGACAAAATTAACCTTGTACGAGCATTACGCAAGAGCGATAAGTAGTAATTATCAAGGACCTCAGCTGTTTGGACTTTGCCCAGCATCACAACAAGCTCATTTAGTTAAGTCTTAATTTAACTTATGAAAAAATTATTTTCTCTAGTGTGACGTCTTGAATAATAAAATCCGTTTATGTTATTGGCAATTGTGTATGACCTCAGTAGCCACTAGCATCATTAAACCCCTTTTTCTTTAATTTACATTTTATGTAATCTCCAAAAGAAACTATAAACTGCACCAATTACACCTGTTTCAAATAATTTTACTGCAAATTGCATGATTATTTGATACCACTCACTTCCAATTCGCCTAAAGGATAGCTGGATTTCTTTATAAGTTGATTGCATCATGTATTAAATAAATACCACACTTTATCACCTAGATTGGGCCCAAAATAATTTTTTATAATTTCAAAACAGGTTAAAGCAATTTGCTTCCCAAACATTCCCCCTATGACATTATCACAAACCGGAAGAAAAAAAAAATTCCCAATTGCAAGATAGGCCATCTATGATGGGTGTTTATGTGGTACTATCTCATTGGTGAGAATGCCTGCCAGCAAAACACGGAATAGAATCGTCTTGCACCTTTCCACACCCATTTCCAGATAATATCAAACCCGAAAATGATAAAAGCCAAAGGCAGAACAACCACCAAAAGACCTTGCAGCTAAAGGACAAAAGTAATGAAATAAACTTTACTCGCTTGACAACACCCAACGCAGATTTAATTTTATCTGAGCAACCAGTTTTTCTGCTCCACAACACTCAATTCACGCACTGAATTAAAACCCATTATTTCTTCATCAAACATTCATCAACTCATCTAATCTCTCCCTTTTGCCGCCTATTTTTCTCGCCGACGTACAACTCTGATAAAATTAATTAAAACACGTTAAAAAATTTTATTGGGTAACCCACTGGGTGAAACAATCTATTTTGAATGTAGGCCTAATGCAAAACCAGTGTGATTGCCATTTGGTACAAACTTGATCAAATGGTTTAGAATATTCTGATTTCTTCGGCAATATTGCACATTTAATAAGTTAACGAGTATGCTAAAGGTTACAAGTCAACTTACTAGTAATTTTATTATTAAACAATGAACACAATTTTTATACAAGTCAGCAGATAATGGACTGTGACACCATTCTGTACTGAGGATACCTGTTTATTACACGTCTTTACCGTGAATGTAATGCAGAAAGTAGTAGTATCAATTCAAATTATTTAATCAAAATAGTATAAATTCTATTGGGTTTGGTTTCAGTTTATACAAACGCAATACACAATACATGTCGTCGGTAGATTGGTTGGGTCGAGAAAATTTAAAATCTTGAACTTACATGAACGAGGGGAAAGGGAAGAATGTAATGCGTCCAGTGTCTGCTTCTTGACCTCTCTGACTTTGACCTTTTAAATTCAGGGGTTTTTAATGGAAAAAGAAATGGTAAAGGAAGATTGTAAAAATTTTCAATGTTATCCCAACCCAAAAGGCTTGTGCCTAAACATCATGTTGTTGATAGTCACTTCACAACTATTCAACTGGATTTCCCAATTTGAGAGGGAGAGGAGGGATAGAAAGGGAAGGGAGGGAGTTAAAAATTTGAACTAACCTTGTTTGTGACAAAGGAGGTAGGGGGTACTTTACTAAATTCTTTAGAGACCTTTGGTGAATGACCCCTTGCTTAAAAGGTAACACACGGCAGACACTGGCCAACACTTGTTAGTGTCAAGGCAGCATATTTGAACATAACAGTTTGATTGAAATCAAGATTAGTATGCTAAAGGTTACAAGTCAACTTACTAGTAATTTTATTATTAAACAATAAACACAATTTTTATACAAGTCAGCAGATAATGATGGACTGTCTATTTGAATGAGATACTTTTTATTGGTCAGTGAAGAACTTACTTACTTTTGAAACGAAATGTATACAAAGTGTTACCTTTGAAGGCATTAAGCAGGGTCACTTTAATCTGTAGGAAAGGGTACCCAACAGGGTATTTCCAATTCTGTTTTGTAGCGTAATGACATTTTAGATCTGACATCAACTAATCAAAACGGTATGTATCCTGACAGGTATCCCTAACCTGAAATTAAAAGAACCCTACTAGGTCTGTTTACCCAGGGCGACTTTCATAAGTGGTTTTTACATACCACAAGGTATTATATCCCATTTCCCCACACACTTAATATGCAAATAAGCACCAAAGGTTATATTGGTCAAACTTAAGTAACCCACTGTATCAACTACTTTTAAGTCAATGAAACTTTTAAATTCGTCTGAAAATAGTGTCTTCAGTGTCATTTAATCACTTGACTTCACTGAGTGTAGACTAGTGTTGTTTTATCGGAATTCAGGATTTTTTTTTCTCTTCTCTTTTTCCTCCACCAACCTCAATGTTTCCTCTTCTTTTTCTCCCTTGTAAAAATAAATTGCCTTTATAGAGTAAAGAGAAAAAGGCATTTCAATGGCAAGAAACTAAAGACATTCAAGAGGAGGCTACTTATAACCACCCTGTTCTCTCTACCTTAAGAATTATCGACTAAAGGATTACGTATTGTAAAAACCCTTGCCTTTGCTCGTGTGATTGACATGTAGTAAGAGATTTGAGAATTAATTTGACAACCCACTAATTCCACCTCTAAGAAGCTTAGATTCTTAACAAATCTAACACCTTAATTCAATCAACAATAGATTTTTATTTATCTATGTATGTAATTTTTTTAAAAATTTCTAACAGGTTGTTAATTAAAAATAAAGTGTTTTCCCTTGGCCTAATGATCTCTCATAATAAAATCTTGCAAAACTTATTCCCGTGTGTGTGTTGCTGTGGCTTTGTACAAATGGCAAGAAATTACTATCTTCATTTTCATAATGACTTGGCCCATCTCCTCCTCCTTTTAGATTAATTACTACAGTTTTGCATAACATTTCACTTGCTCAAATGAGTTTTGTTTAAGTGGAAATGCAAGTGAAAAAAAAATTTTTTTTTTATTTTAAATTTTGTTTTTATTTATTTTTAGGGTGGAGATGTTGATGCAGTATGGTTTTGCAAGGATGTTAAATTGCATGAATCACAGCAGGAGAAATTGTCATCTGCAATAAAAGTGACAATACAACTGTACCACAACATTTCCTCATCTACTTCATGCTGCGATGTTGGAAAAGAGGGAGGTAAGTTATAAACCATAAAAACCAAGTGCAATTCATGGAAACATGTCGTTCATCATGTGGGGCCTCAACAAGGAAACAATTGGGTTTGCAGATATACAAGTGTTTAATTTTTTGGCAATTTTAAAGCTGACTTGTTTTTTTTTTTTTAAATTAAGTTTTGCTATTTTCAAGTTTTAAGTATTAATTTAATATTAAATATCTATAGTATTTCTATTCCTCATTAAAATGTAAAATCAAACACGGTTTCCACCATTTTCTGAGATGCACAGAAAACCAATAATCGGTCGAATGCAATGCTTTCATCCGAAATTTACACTTAAAATATTTAATTTTCAAATTGACAACTATTGAAATTTATCGATTAACTTAATGAACTTTATAATTAGAATCAATATTTTCCACACACAAATAGTTCCCTTCTTTAAAACTCACCAAATTCAAAAATTAATTGATAATTAAACTCGATGATTTCATTAATTTATATTCAAGCATATCAAACCATAAATAACAAACTCTTTAGAAAAATGAAAAGAAAGTATTCATCTCATAAATTCCTAATTCGTTACACTTTATTTGTAATGTAAAATTTACACCATAAACGAGATAAAGCCATCAACTTTCAGGGTGTCTGAGTAAAAATTCAAGCGTGGCAGCTCCTCCTTTACCTTATCACATTTCCTTGAAAAACATCTGTTCCTAACTTACTCCTGATATAAAACCAGTGGCATCATTCCGTGTCACTGACAAAACATTTCATTAAATTCTAACATTAATGAAATTAAACCTAAAATAAAATTACAATTTTCCACAAATCAATTGACTAATTACGATCCCAATTAAATCTCAACTCACACTCTTATTGAACGTCTGCCACTTAGGCTTAAAATGATAATTTCCCTCTTCTCGAACTCGTCTTCAATTGGGGGAAAATAAATAATTCAATATGAGAAGCTGCAAGTGGCATTTCCATATGCAACGAGAGGGTTTGCAAAGGAAATCATAAAGAGATCAATATGAAAATCACCTCAAAATGCATAAAATAGGACAAAATATTACAACGCTACTATGGGGATAAAAATTGATATGTTCAATGTTTTCCATACATATAAGGCTTCTCCTTCCGACATGTTGTCATTCATCTTTGAAAATTCACTGTGCGTAACTTTACTACGCTTTGTGATTTTCAATGACGACGATAGATGGCAAGTTTATGATTGATCAACATCATGTAGACAATGCCAAAACCTGGTGATTTACGAAAATCTTCCTCTTACACGGGATATAGAAAATGTCTGGTTATTTTTTATTGCGTGGGAAATTTATAGTAGAGATTCGAGGATTTATGATTCAAAATTTGATTTTAGTTATGAGAGATGGCAAATAGTTTTTGTTAAATAGCAGTTTGGATAGTTAGGAATGTGTTAAATAGTCAAAGCGTTTTTTCTATTGGTTTCACCGGTTTGACCTTATGTTAAAACCATCAACAGTCTTTCCAGAATAAAAGGGTAGAGCGGTTTTTCTATTAATGTGTAAGAATTTAATCACTGTACTTGGAAGAATGATGTATTGTGTAGACTCCAATGCTATTTTACGCACGATATACTTAATGGAATTAGAGCTGCAAAATGATCATTATGGGATGTCATAAATGAAAAGTGACGTCATAACTGCATAAATCAACTGAATTTAACTTCGCTTTTTTGGGATTTCTATTCTTATTATTTGGGTTTTTCTCTCTCATATTTAAAAAGTAATAAAGTTTTGAATTAAGATAACAAAATTTGCAGAACGAAGTTACTAATAATCAAGGAATTTTCACGTGGTGTTAATATCTAATATCATCATGTAATGACATTCCCACCACAAACATTCAGTTATGACAATACAATGCTGTTTATAATATATTCCTCTAACTCAACTAATATTTCAGGTCTCTTATTTCTACGGTATATCCAGTTCTTTTCATAAAACTCAATTTCTACCTTTAACAAAATTTCTCATATAAATAAGTAAATACAAATGAGATGTAAAGGGTTAGGGTTATCTTTGATATTAATAAAGGTCATGACCCGAAATTAGTTTTCTTTTTCAGTTTTGTATTTTTTTAATCTTCTTGGACAAGGTAGTGATGAATGGGAGTGAAAAAACGTGTTTCAGTTATGTAATAAGCTTGTCTTTTTTTTAAATGGAGGTTAAGAAATAGGTGGAGTTAGGTAAGATTAAGAAAGACCGGAGATAACACATAAAAGAAAAATTTTACATTTCACTACGCATTTTAACGTAGTCTAATTTTAGGTTAATCGATTACGTGTTGAATCATTCCCTGGGATTGAGGAATTTTAAAGAGTGTTAAACGATTGAATTTAATCACGCGGAATGTTATTTAAAAAAAATAAAAATCGATTTTCTAAAATCCAATTCGCAACATTTGATGATGTCATCAAAACCCTTGATCATAATGCAACGAAAAGTAATCCGTAACCAATTGTTACCTTCACTGAATTTTTATTCCCGCCATAAAAATTTTAATAAACTCATTTTTTCATATCCGAAAACTAATTTTAGCGCCAGAGCGAAAAACGGAGTTATTTTTAAAAATCTCATGACCTAGAATGGTAATAACTTAGCCCGATATTTACTTAGCGTCAAACCTTACACCTTAATAACCGCCGAGGTTGAAAGCCGCTTTCATAATCTCAAATTGCGAGTAATAAATATCGTGATCGACAACATCGGTTCAAAGTACACCAAAATTGAAAAATTTCAGATTTATAAAAACTTACTTGGTTTACTTGTCCTAACTTTACATAAAAGTCTAGCAAGCGATTGAATATCCTCGCTCTTGATTAAATACAAGAGTTCGTTATCTTTGCCCATGTTTCTAGCCAAGTGTCGGTGGTGCGCACATGCACTTCGACCTCGTCACCTTTTTTATTCCCGGAAGGCGCAAGGTATAAAATCTAGTTGGATCGATTTTCCATCCTTTGGCGTCGTGTTTCGGCTTCGAAGTGTAGTTCGAATAAGCGTAGGTCGCGTACAGCATCACCCGGACACGTATACACAAAGTTCATATCAAACAAACACTTCCTGATGTTCGAGCTATCAAAGCAGCGCGTACTCACATTTACCCGGTCTACAACCCATGCAACTACTTTTCACCGATTGGCGCCACGCTTGCGCACAAGGTCGCCAATCAGAAAGTGCCTGTTGCAGATCGATTTGGCCGCCATCCAGCGACACGAATTGAAAACTAAACTTTTACTTTCCACCGCCAGAGAGCGCCTCCAATCAATACCAAAACCTCTGTAATTTTTAAATTATTGACGTCACCTTTGCTATTCAAAAAATTTGAAATCCGATAAAATCTTTATCAAAAACACCATTTAGATAATGAATACCAAGAATTTCCAATACCAAGAAACTTTCTCAGTTTGTTCAGCAGAGAAATGCTTCATGAGTTAATTGAAATTGTTTTTTTTATCTTCCAGTAGCTGTCAGTCATCAGATATCAGAAAATTAAACCATGCAATCAACGTGTCTATTAATGAAGAGTGGATTCACTTCTATTGGCCACTTCCACCAAGGGAGAATTAATTAATATTGAAACTGCGCATCACTTAAAAACCCACACACGAATTTTTTACGCAATACCACTTTATAACTAACCCAGACGTTCTACAAAACACGCTATCATTACAGCGCATGTAAGCTGACAACTCAATTAACAGAATACTAAATTAACCACTGGAATCCAAACTCCCAGACACTCAAAACCATGGTTCAGCAACTGCATCTTTTCTATTTAATCCTAACGTTAATAATCCTGCAAAACAGTGAAAGTTGTAAAGACATTCAAAACTTCTGTTCATGTAATGAAAACAACTGTAGGCTGTATAATGACTGTTGCCTTCATGTCAAATCACCCAAATCTGCGTACATCAGACCCAATTGTAAACAAATCCCAAACACTAATAAGGTAAGTAAATTGGAATATGTTCTCATCATCTTTTTTTAAAAAATTAAATGCGTTTTATAGAATATTTACATAGTGGATTCTTGTCCTCCAAATTGGAAAGACACCAACACCCGACTGTTGTGTAATAAGGACGCAGAAAAGTATCATTACTCTTTAGATTTACCATTCCAAAGCGCAAAAACGCAAATCATATATGCTAATACTTACTGCGCTAGTTGTAATGACGACTACTTGAAGCCCAATCAAATTAATTTCACGTTGAAAGCCAGTCAAAGCATCGTTACTCAACCTGAAATAAAAGTAAAGAAAAATGTAATGGTAGATGAGTTTTATCAAGAAGGCGCATTGTCTTGGTATCAACCAGAACCAAATTCGAATCGATATTTAATTGAATCGATTTTCAATAATGACACTAGATATTGCTATCCTCATTTAATTGATAAATGCGCTGAAAATTGGACTGACGTCTTAGTTAAGAAACAATGCGAAGCGAACTACACTTCTGTTTTTGTAAATGGAATTGGGCATTTTAAAAATCAATATTGCGCGATTTGTAACTACAAAATATTGGGGGGATTTCATTTACCTACCGACAAATCCCCATTTGAGCGCACTGATATCACTTACACTGTGTTATTAGATTTCTCCATAAAACCTGATACATGTCCTGTCGATATGATTTATGATATGCTATCAGATGAGTGTATTCTAACACTATGTGGTAAAGATTTTAGAAAAATTAACAATAAGTGTATATCAATGAACTTAAATAAGACGTTAGGAAATAATTGTCAATACAGGCCAATATCAATAGACGAATTTGAATTTCTAACCAACTCCACTTCTATAGTAATTAAAAAAACACGCCAAAAATACACGCAAAATGAATATGAGGCAATTAACTCGACTGTTTATAAAATTTGTATCCATATACGTGATTCCTTATTCGTTAGAACTTTCCCTTATAGTTACAGCCGTCTTACAATAATCTGCATGACTCTCTCTCTAATCTGCTTAACAGCTCATTTATTAATACACTGCATAACTGGACGTTTGAAAAAAACTCCGGGTAAAAATCAATTTAATTTGTCTGTAACATTGCTATTTGCCCAATTGCTTTTTTTTGTTGGCATAGATGAAACTCAATACCCTCACGTTTGTTTTGCTTTGGGTGTTCTCATTCATTTCTTTTATTTATCTGTCTTTTTCTGGATGAATGTCATGGCTTTTGATATTTACAAGACACTCGCCCAGTGGCATCAAAGAGGCAATCAGAGAAAGACGTTTTACTTTTACATGGTCTACGCTTGGTTTGTGCCATTTATCATTGTTAGTTTAGCCGTTATTGTTGATCTAACTGAATTCTTGCCGAATTTAAAACCTCGTTACGGGTATAAAATGTGTTGGGTTTCGAGCCGTTTTGCTCTTTTTATTTTTTTTGGGCTCCCACTCCTAATTTTGTTAATTGAAAATGTTTGTCTATTTTCATTAACTGCTTATGGAATTCACCAAACAACCAATTTGACCAAACATTTTAATAAGACTTCGGAATGTAGGCGTTTTTATCTCTATTTAAAATTAGCGTTTATTATGGGTGGTACTTGGATTTTTGGTCTGGCTGCTAATTTATCTGATTATGAACCGTTGTGGTATGGATTCATTATTTTAAATGCATCTCAGGGTACGTTTATTTTTGTCGTGTTTACTTTAAAACGTGGAATATTGCGTAATTTATGCGAGAAGTTAACTGGGAAAAGTGTAGTGCGGAAAAGTAGTACGCCAATTACGTCTCTTAATACGTCTACTAAAATGACGTCATTAGAAGAAGGTTGTGTTATGTTACCAAGAAGTGTGTCTTGTGATCATGTTTAACAAACTTGTTTTAACTTAAGTGTTGTTTTTATTGTAAAGTGTATGTAATAATAAACTCTTAGATGTATTGTATTTAGTATTAAAATTTTAATAATGTTAATTAATTTTTTAATATAAGTTGTTTTCTAAATGAACCTATTAGTGAAGACAAGTTACCATAGCAAATTAATTTTTAATGGAAAATATTAATTATAAGCGCATCGTGCAGTGGCCAGTCATACAATTTCAGTAAAGGGAGGATGCTATTATGTTGCAATTAAGGTGAAAGTTGTCATCCATCCAATTAACTCTAGTTGTAGCTGCAGGCCACATTTGGCAATATGCTGCTGCAATTCCAGGAGCGTCGAATTTGCTTGTTTTTCATGACATTATTTGTTTTCTTTCCATGGTCATTAGTAAGTGAAATTGAATATGTAGAAGATGATGACCCTTTTTGTCAAGAAGTTGGTTTATGTTACCATCCGAATACAACTTATACTGCATCATGTTATTGCTTAAAGGACAACTGTCAATATTATGGTGACTGTTGTAAAGACGTCGTTATTGATACTAATTATAGTATTCCGGGAAATCTAGATTGTCAAACTGTTATTGGTCTTCGATCAGTAAGTACTTATTTTTTAATACAAATTATTTCTGTAATTTCTACTTAAATTTTTTTACTTATTTCTATTATACTACTACAACCGTAATTACCCAAAAGTTTAAAATTAAAACAGTTCAAATTTTGTAGTATGTACCGTATTACAAAAAAAAAAAGATTGGTAAACCATATACGTTGTGTACTATCACATCACATGATGATGTAGTGTATTATCCCATCATCTGCAAGAGGTAAACAAAATGCAGCATATGCGCATCGTATACATTTAGACCATACCACCGGCCTTTTTTAACTTTTAATTACTGTTCAAGGCTCTAATTTTCGTTTCTAGTTTAACCCCATCAAGAACTTACACTTAGTGCATGTAAACAGTAACCTGCACATTCAACCTCAAATAAGCTTACTATAATTTAAATGTTTTTAACAAATTTAATTGCTTTTTCAGTCGTATTACACAGTAAATACTTGCCCTCCATCTTGGGAAGATGAAAATGTCCACTCACTGTGCTCCAAAGATGTTGCCGACGAAGACTATCACTATATGTTGGACATACCTTTCCAAAAAAAGGGAGCACCCTTTTTGTACGCCAATATCTACTGCGCTATTTGCAATCAAGATCTTCTATCGGAAAACATTTTAGAAGTACAAGTCGAATGTGATAACTGCAGCATTGAAAATTATAAATATCTATCAGGACAACTTCGGTGGATTGATCTGGAAACCAATCAGTCAATAACTGCTACCTTAAGGCCACATATTTGGGATTTAAGACATTGTACCGAAGCTATAAAAGATTGTTCAAGTAACTGGTCTAACGAAACAACAAGTGAAAAATGTCATTCTTACACAAATGTTGTAAAAACAAAATCTTCTCCACAGCTCTTCTACAAAAATATGTATT